>VYZS01046231.1:0-13332 GCA_013400695.1 Neodrepanis coruscans
CCAGAAGCCAGGGAATTACATCAAGTGGAAAAGGTCTTGCATCAGAAGAGAAAAACCTCTCAAAGCACAGCTGTAAAACACCTCAACAACTTTGCTCAGCTGTTGGGCAACAATATCCAGAGAGGGGTCAGTACCTGCAGGTCTCACGGGTGAGCTGAATGTTTGCACATCCCCGACCCCTGACAGACACCCAGATAAAGGGCAGGTATTGTCAAATACATAAAAAACAGCCGGGGTCCTGCTGACACAGCTGAAAGGGCTCGGTGGCCCTGCAGCAGCTGAACCCAGAGGGGGAAATGTGCAGGGGGACAGGCAGGAGGGGCAGCGGTGTGGATGTGCCAAGCTGCCTCTGCAGGGCACCCCCACAGCAGGAGCAGCTCGGGAGGGGGATGGCAGACAAGGGCTGCAGAATCACGGAATCAGTGAAGCTGGAGAACACCTCGGAGACCATCGAGTCCACCCTGTGCCCCATCCCTGCCTTGTCCCTGAGTGTCACATCCTGAGTGACACCTCCAGGGATGGGCACTCCAAACCTCCCTCCAAACAACCCTTCCAAGGCCTGACCACCTTTTCCATGGAGAAATTCCTCCCGATGTCCGATCTGAGCCTCCCCTGGCACAGCCTGAGGTCTTTTCCTCTCCTCCTGTCGCTTGTTCCCTGTGACAAGACCCCGACCCCCCCTCCCCGCTTCCCCTCTCCTGTCAGGGAGTTCCAGAGAGCGACAACATCCCCCCCGAACCTCCTTTTTTTCCAGAAAAAGAGGAAAAGACCCCAAGAAAAAGCAATAACCCCCGCGGTGACACAGGACATCCCGCTCGCCATCCCCCTGCCAAGGCGAAAGGCACAGCCCGGGGGAAGATGCGGCACCGCGGGGCTGACACAGCACCGAGGGCCGGGCTGTCACCGCCCCGCTCCGCGCACAGCCCGGGGCCTTGGCCACGGGGCCTCCCGGGCCGCGGGACAGCCGCGGGACACGGCGGCGGCCCCGCGGGGAGCGGGACAGTCCCTGGGGCCGTACCTGGAGCGGCCGGAGGTGCCGGAGGTGCCGGAGGTGTTGCCGGTCCCGGGGCCCGCGGCGAAAAGGCGGTGGCGGACGCGGGGAGCTGTCACCGCTGCTCGGCCCCGCCCCGCCCGCCTGACGTCACCGCCGCTGTCGCTCGCGATTGGCTGCCGCGGGTGATGGGCAGCTCCGCCCCCGCGCTGTCGCATCTCCCATTGGTCCTAGTGTCATGGCCCCGCCCAGTAGTGGGCGGGGCCACCCTGAGGGGCGGGGTCTGCGGTGTTCGCCCCTCAGAGCGGGGGCTGCGTCCGTCCCGCCGGGGGTGCCCCGGTCCCTCAGAGCGGCTTCTCCCTTCCCTCCCTCAGAAGGGCTCATCCCGTCCCTCAGAGCGGCCCATCCCCGTCCCTCAGAGCTCCGTTCTTTCCCTCAGACCGGCTCCCCCCGTCCCTCAAAGCGCATCTCCGTTCCCTCAGAAGGGCTCATCCCGTCCCTCAGAGCTCAGTTCTGTCCCTCAGACCGGGTTCCCCCCGTCCCTCAGAGCGGCTTCTCCCTTCCCTCAGAAGGGCTCACTCATCCCGTCCTTCAGACAAGCCCCCCCTGTCCCTCAGACCGGAGCTCCTCTTCGCGCTGCCGAGTTGCCCCTGGGGACTGTCCGAGACACAGCCCCGCACCAGCCGCTGCGAAGAAAATTAACTCCACCTCAGCCAAAACCAGCACAGGAACAGTCTTATCTTTGCGGCCACAGAACCCCACACACACACCCCGGCGGGACGAAGCCCCGGCCCCGCCGGTATCACCAGCCCTTGTCCCCGTCGGGGAAGTTGCTGTAGGAAAGGGCGGGCATTGAGAAAAAAAATAAGAGAGACTAGGAAGGCATTCTTGGAAATGGGAAGTGTGTGCTGGCAGGGACACCTCCCACTATCCCGGGTTGCTCCAACCTGGCCTTGGACACTTCCAGGGATGGAGCAGCCACAGCTTCTCTGCCCAACCTGTGCCAGGGTATCACCACACTCACAGTAAAGAATTTTTCTCCAAGTATCTAATCTAAACCTACTCCCTTTCAATTTGAAGCCGTTGCCCCTTGTCCTGTCACTACATGCTCTTGTAAATACTCTTGCCCCACCTTTCCTGAGTTCCATTCGGGAACTGGAAGGGTGTGATGAGAAGGGCTCTGTGAGGACACCAGGAGCCAGCCCTGACCTTTCTCTTCACAAAAGCTGTGCATGAACTTTTTCACAGTCTTTTTGTATATGGCCAACATAGAGTAATTTAGAAAATAATGTTAACAAATTCCTCGTGGAGCTCCTGTGCCAGGTGTTTTTTGACCTACACACAGGATGCACCAATCTCCTCCCAGTCCACCATGGTCCATCCAGTGCACCCATGTCCTGCCAGGGACAGGCTGCTCTTCTCCTCCTCATGGAACAGCATTGTCAGAGCCCCAGACTTCAGACTCTGATGCTTTGAGAGGGTGGGAAGGAGGTGTGTGGGAAGTGAAGTCCAGGAGGGCCCAGTGTGCTCTTACAGGCTGGAACAAGCCAGTGCAACCCTGACCTTTCCCCAGGCTAAATTACACTTGGAGAGCGTTTTGTAACCAGAAGACCTGGGTGTTGAAAGGGAACTGTGAGCTGTGTTTAATAAATGCATGCAGGTCTTATCCAAAAGAATCACAGACATGTTTGGGTTGGAAGAGGCTTTAAATCTCACCATTCCACCTCCTGCCATGGGCAGGAACACCTTGCACTAGATCAGGTTTCTCCAAGCCCTGTCCAACCTGGTCTTGAGCATTCCCAGGGCTGGGGCAGTCAAAGCTTCTCTGGATAACCTGGATAACCTTGCCCCCCAGATGGGGCTCTAAGGTCTCTCTGGAACCTTTTCTTCTCCAGGCTGAACAATCGCTACTCTCTCAGTCTTTCCTCATTAGGAGAGGTGTTCCATCCTTGGTATCATCTTTGTAGCCTCCTCTGGAGTCACTCCAACAGGTCCATGTCCTTCCTGTGCTGAGGACCCCAGAGCTGGACACAGTGTTCTAAGTGGGGTCTCACAAGAGGAGAGTACAGAAGAACAGCAAGAGTATTTCACATTTTCTCTTGCTTACCTCACTAGGAAGGGGGAAAAAAATTAGAAGAACAACACCAAATGGAAAAACACCACGATATTAAAAAACTCTCAGTCTTATCAGTAATGAGTTCTGGGTGCCTCTTGCTCTTTGTTCATAGATCACCCTAACAAATTTATCCGTGCTGGAAAAGAGTTTATTTCTTCCACAAAGAAGATATGATATCCTAGTTGACATGCAGAGAATTTGCATATCTTTGCTACACTAAAGCAAATGTTCATTTGAAAATATTCCCAAATCTTGTCATATCTTCTAACCAAATTGCTCAAACCTTGGATGTCAAGGAGAACTGCCTATGCCCTTGAAGAACAAGGCCCTCAGAGAAAATTTCCTCAATGTGCAGTCAGCTTGATGCAGGGAAAGCTGGGAGAACAGATGATGTTGTGCTCTTTATAAGCACACTGAGAGTTAGGCTCAATTTGCTAATACGTTTGTGTCTCCTACTGGCCTAATTCTGCCAACAAAATGCCCTACATCTGCTGCCAAAGATGAGTGGAGTGCAGAAAGCACCAAAAGGTGGTGCCTCAGGTGCTAAATTGCAAAACACTTTTCAGAGTCATGACTGATGAATGAATTCATGGTTGCTCTGTGCCCAGTTTCTTAAGTCCAGAAGCAGGTATTATCTAGGAGCTATTGAAACCCCTTTATGTTTAGTTAAAGGTATGATTTTTATGGTGAAATGTTTCAAATTTTAAGGCTGAAAATAAGCAATGATACATTTGTTTTGAGTGTTAAACTTGGTCCCAGTTCATTCTGCCCCTCTACTCCACTCNGATGAAAAGGTATGGTCTTTGTTTAACCCAGAACATTCTATGATATCTGCTGTAAGGAGAAAAAACCCTATAATTTTGTGTGTTGTATACTCAAATTTCTTAAACAGCCTCATTGGACACAGTCCAGGATTTGCAATCTGTGAGATCGATGGGATTTCCCTGGGTTAGAAATGCAGGTTTAAGCTGCCTGGTTTGTTTTCCACTTTGGCATTTCATTAGCAGGGCAGATTGCTTATCAGTTTGCTCAAATTGTGCCAAAGATATCTTCTACCTATTTAGCCACAAAAACAAGATACTGGGAGCTACATCCTTTTCATCTTCCATAGACCCAACTCAAGAGCTGCCTTTTACCTGCTTTTAAGTGCCCTTATTCTCAAGGACACCTCCAAATTGCTTTAGTTTCATCCACCCTTTGACTTTTCAGAGGAAGGAGAAAAATGTAGAAAGGGAAAAGCTTGTCCAAAGGATTAAATAGCAGCTAACATATGAGGGAAATACACATCTGAACATGCGAAGAATGAAAACTAAAGGCAAATAATACCAATTGAAATGCTAAATCTTGAGTTCAGGCTCTGCCATTCGGAGCTGGAGGCAAACTGCCCTGAGAGGTGATTTCAGAAGCCTGGCATCCAGCCTCACTCCCAGGAAAACAGCAGATTCCTGTCCAAAATGTGGAGGTTCAAAAACAAAACAAACAAACAACCCTCAAGCAAGAAAGGGCTTTCTTGGTTTTGGATTCTGTAAGGTCTGAAAGAAGAAGAAAACTGGTTTATGTGCTCAAATACAGACATAATATGGAATGTATAGACCTTACGTGTGAATATATTTTTTAAAGCTGATATAGATGTTTTTTGAGATTTAAAAATTATAAAAATGAAATAACTCTCAAACTGGGATTTATTATTCAGCACCTGAGAGACAGTGTCTTCAAACCTCTGTTCAATGAAAGCTTGATCAGTTTTATATGGGATCAGTGCAGTCCTGTCACGGCTCACTTTATTTCCTCCTTTGTTTTGGGCACTTATAATCAAGACACAGAAAGTACCACCTTTTCTGCTTTAAATACTATTGAGTTGGAATTTTAAATTCCTCACATTGTGCACAGTGGCAGCAATTCCCATAGATCTTGAAGGAATTGCTCTCAGCTAGTTGTAGCATTTCATGTGATTTAAAAAGGGAAAGCAGAAGCTTAATGTATACTAGCTAGTTACCTGTAGATACCTAAAAGACTCCACATGACAGTAACCAAAATATGGAGAAGAAGATGTATGAAGTGTTCACATTTCACAGTAATTTGCCCTGCAGAACAGATGAAAACTCTGACCTACTTGAGGAAAGAGGGTTATTATATTCATTCTGCTTATCCAGAAAACACAGTTTGACATGTAAGTAAACCATAAAGTTATAAGAAGAAACAAGTTAAGTCATGCCAGTTGTTAGGAGTAATTCTGCAGCTCTATCTCTGGCAGAAACACTCATTGAAGTCGTCAGGAATTAGGCATGTGAAAGGACTGAGGAATTGCATCTCTCTTATTGTGGTTATTTAGGGGCAGGGCCAATACAAGGGAATTACAGCCCTGGCTCCTGCATTGGCTCAGCTGTACAAGTTCAGTGTGTGCCAGGGATTCAGCTGCTGAAGCACCGGTGCCATGGCAGCACTGCAGGGCCCTCACTCAAATTTGACACTGTCTTAGGAATTCTGCAGGAAGGGTCCAGAGTGCCTCAATAGCTGATGTTCAGTTCCCCAGCAGGCTGGAGATGGAGTTCATCCAAATCAGGAAGCTCAAGGTGCAAGTTCATAATTAGCTAAAACCCCTACACATCTACAGTTTTGGCAGAAGGACAGTCCCACCCTTCTTTCCACAAGTAAAGCCACAAGGGTTGTAGTCTTCACACTTTTTCCTCTTGGTGAAACTGTGCTGCCACTTAGGAAAAAAAAAATTCGTTTTCTGAGCCAAAGGCAGACCTCAAGGCAAACCTCGAGTTCGCTCATTGTACTGAGGAACCCAACCTTCAGCCCCAGTCTGATGACAAAGCACATAAAGCTACTGGAAAGTGTCCAAAGGTGGCCACAAAGATGAGGAAGGGCCTGAAGGGGAAGCTGAGGGCACTTGGTGTGTTCAACTGGAGAAGAGGAGGCTGAAGGGAGAGCTCATTGCAGGGACAACTCACTGGGGAGGGGCAGGGACTGAGCTCTGCTCTGTGGTGATAAGTGACAGGACCTGAGAGAATGACTGGGTAGATGGGTTGATTTCAAGAATTCTTTTCTTGTGCACTTCAGTCTTATAATTTTCATCAATGGGAGTTGAATTCAGGCAGAATTTTGATAGTGCCTTTTATAGCAAAATGGCTTTCCACGGCACATGATTTTGTTACTCTGGTTATTTACCAACAGCAGAATTCCACATTAAGACATATCTTGCAGGACAAGAAACTTTAGTCTTTCCTGCACCACAGCTGGAATATTTCACAGTGCAGTGTCAGAACAGTGAAGCAACAAATTGTAATGTATGCAAAGCAGATCTGCCTCTCAAGTTCAGTTAGAGATTTCTTTTTTAGCTCATATCTTTCAAGATAGTTTGGCAAAGCATAGTACAACCCCGTCAAAATAATGCTGTTTTATTGGATGGGTGTTAGTTAACCCAGCTTAAAGCACCACAAACAGCCCTCAGAGCTGATATTCCTACTGCAATATAAACCTTGAGTGATAGTTAATACTTATCCTCCATGATTTGTACGTTTGTTTATTTTACAAAGATTTCCATGATACTCTGTTAAATGACAGCATGGATAACTGAATTATAGAATGAAAATAATTCCAATTACTGTCTTCTTTTAGGCATTGCTCCCCATGTGTGAACTCACATCCTGTTATTTTCCTTTGCAGCTCTTCGATACCTACATTTGGAGCCCTCCACAAATGAGATAAGACATTTTATTTCTGTGTGAAACCTAGAAGTCAATTGTAAGCTCTTTTATTTCTTGAACTTGTAGTTGATTAGATGAAAGAGCCTTTCTACATACATTTCTGGTGAGCATCACATTCCTTGGGCATTGTACTACCAACAAGACATTAATTGGAGAGCTGGGGAAGAACAACTTTCAGATGTCCCAAGACAGATTAAAAGAGCTCTGTAAGTGACTCAGAAATGGTGAAATAAAGTCCAAAGAATATTGGAGTGAGAGTCAGTTTCAGCCTTTCAAGTGCCTCATATGTGACCTTGCTACATCCTTGTGCAAATGTATTTTGATTTGGACCCTGCAGAGCCACTGCTTCCTGATTTTCAGTCACTATTCTTGGATTTTATCAGGACAATGATTTCTGGGAAAGACAACAACTTCATGTGCTCTCCAGACTTTCAAAATCTGACCCAGATGGCAGCTGTAATGCCATGAGAGCACACAGAAAATGAACATAAATACATCTAACTGGGTAATAAGAATAAATACCATGTCAATTTGGTTAATTTTAGGAGTGATCACTGAACATCTGGATACACTTTATCTCAGGAGCTGGGAAACACTTCTCAAAATTCTACCATGACACATCCCCACCAGCCCTGCTGCTCATGTGTTTGACATTGCTGCAGCCAGGATTGCTAACCTTGCTGAATGGGGGGCACTCAGCTGCTCAGGGCTGCTGTGGTCTGACACTGAACAACTCACATAATTCCTCCACCAAGTCAGGCTTTAACTTGGCACCACTGGGATGAAAGATTAGAAAGGTAACCTATTACATCACTTGTCACTCATCATTACCTCTAGATGACATGCTGTCACATCCTGGACTTCCCCATTCAGGACTTTGATTTGTCTAGAATATCAGATAATTCAGGAAATCAGAAAATTAAGATTAATCAGAAAATTAAAGGCTTTCTTGATACATCTTAAGACAAAAGATTTTGCTTTCAAGTACATTGTTTCAAAAGCATTTCTTTCATAATAATTCTGAAAAATCACACAACTTGAGATATGGAAATATGGAGAGCATATTTCCAGAAGCAAGGAATCTTCTTGACAGAAAGCACCTACACTTAAACTATCATGTGACTGTTGCTTAGAAGGGACAAATAAACTTTGCTCTCTGTGCCTTGTCTATCAGAGCTTCCTGCCCATGGCAAGGTGTTTGGAACTAGATGATCTTTAAGACCCTTACCCACCCAAACCATTCTGTGATTCATTCTATGATTCTTCAAACTGCCTTTTGGGGGGTAATTTCAGTGAAATGCAGCATTTTTTTAATTCACTGATATCTGTGACTTTCAGGGTAATTCCATGGAAGGGACTGGATGATGAGGAAGGTTGTCAGTCTAATGGCTACCCACAAACACCACACGGGAGGTGTCTGCACAGGCACTGGATGTTGGGACATCACCACAGAACTGACCTCACCTGAAAGGAGATTTCAACTTACCTGATTCTGTTTGCTGTGTCAGGTTTCAGGTTCTCAAAGATCCACAGAAACAAAATTTGACATCTTTTAAGGCTCCTGTTTTGCAAAGTTTATGTAACTCTGTATATTCTCTCCTCTTCTTTTTTTTTATGAATGTGTTGCCTTGAGACATCAAATGTTTAAGACTTCTTTCTTTAAACAATGGCAGTAAAATCAGTTCCATGATCAAAACTACTATAACAAATAAGCATAGCGTAGAAAGGAGTAAAATCTTTTATTTGTATTGATCTTGTACATGGATCTGGTTTTATTGGAAGTGTTTTCAGTCTGTCAGAGGCTGCACAAATCTTGAACACCACTGAAATCCCTCTGCAGTGTTACAACATGCCTAAGCCCCATGGAATGCCACCTTTTAAATTACATTTTTCCCATGGCAGGACACAGAACATAGAAAATGAGATGATCAACTTGAGAAAGGCTCTAACTTTGGAACTCTTCAGTGTTTGAAGGGGAAAATCTAAGAGAAATGGAGTTTCATATTTGTGCTGCAGTAGAAAACAACAGTAATGTTGCTACAGGCTACATGAATCACAGCAACCACAGAACAGCTCCTATGAATAAAATGATAAAGATGCCAACTAAGAGGCTAAAGCAAACCTGTAACAAGCAGCTCATAAATTAGTTGCACACATCATTATCTTCCCAGAAACTTTTACTGAGTGCACTACCAGAAACAAGGCCCGGAACATGAGTTCACCAAGTCAATAAAATGCTGTAAAGATTTGATCAAGGTGACTTCAGCTGATACAGGGTCATAGTTGAAAACAAAAACCGTGTTCAGGTCTAGTGATGCAAGAACCCTGTTATCAATTTTTCTTCAGGAGGACCTCACCCACCAAATATTTTGCTAGACGACCAGTCTGTCTGTGAGTTGTAAAGTTGGAAATCAGACTTTGATCTCATTCCCAAGAGGTATGTGGGACCAAAGCAATGCTTCTCAGTCATCCCTGCGTCACCCGACACGAAGTGGGCTGATGAGGCATTTAATAGATCACCTGTTACACTTGGGGAGGCCTTTGGTGAGCACATGGGTACCTTGACTTTCATTGCTGTTCTGAACATGGCATGGAAGTGGATGGCCAAGAGGACACCTGCCTGACCTCTGCTGCCATCAGGAGGTGAGACTCACATGTTCCACAGTGACCACAAAAATCAGTGGTCATCTCTCTTCCAAAGGAACTGTTTTGTCAGGAGCAGGGACAGGAGAAAGACTCCGAATTCCTCCTCTGCCTGCTCCTTGTCTTGGATCATCCTTGTCTCTCTCTCCATGGTCCTACCTGAACAATCCACAGGTGGAAACCAGGGAATTCTATGCTCAGCTCAGGAACCTGTGTGTAGGTAGCACATAGCTTATCACAGATGTTCCAATAATAATGAGAGAGAAAGTGAGAGAGAAATTGCTAGGATGGAAATAGATTTAGTTTAGTTTTCCAATCATATACTACACAACAAATCATATTGCTTTTCCTCAAGAAAAATGCTTGGTCACTGACATTACAATAAATACATTTTATCTTTAGTTTCTCAATGTATTTGATTTTTTTGATGTATTCTGACTCTGCAAACCCAACTGCATGAATTGTTCTGGGTTTTTTTCTTAAATACAGATCTGAATTCTGGTTAAATTGACTGTGACGTTACAGTGTTCCCTCAAGTACTTCTTTCATTATCAGGTTAAATAACGTTCATTTCCAAAGTGATTTGTGGTTCTTGGACCCAGAAGTTCCAGTAGTTTGGATAGTTTGACACCCAGCTGCTGCTGCATTCTCACTGCAGACACTGTTAATACAGATGATGCAGCGGGAATCATGGAATCACAGAATGGTTTGGGTTGGAAGGGACCTTAAAGATTATCGTGGCCCATGCCACCCACTAGATCAGTTTGCCCAGGAATTACAGAGGCTACTAACTTTCCATTTCTCTCTGGATCATTTGAATTCAAAGTTCTTTTAATTTAATATAGATATATTTTTGCTTTTTGCACAGAGGGCTTACTTGTGATTCCTGTTAACATCTATATTCAGCTGTCAGTAAAGCCAATTTTTGTCTATGCCTGAAAATCCTGCACAAATCCGTATTCAGAATTGTTAGAGATAATGGATACTCAGTGGGGCATTTCCAGAAGTGTTACCAGTGTGAATGGTCTAATCTGGGCAACGCAGTGTTTGACAGCAATTGCTGTTTCCAGGACTGCTTGGAGTCCTGGAAACATTACAGCTGTAATAAGTGCCCAGTCATCACAGCCCTAACAAGGAGCCAGAGGTCACCCTCCCAAGCAGCTCCAACTCAACAAAGCAGAAGGGAAGGATCTGTCCCAAGGGCTTGGAAGGATTTAGCCAGAAAAACCTTGGTGACCTGGGATCAGAGCTGCAAAATCTGCATTTCCATTGATATGCATCCTCCTTTCAATGCTGTGCAGAAGTGCAAGTCATGGAGAGTGGGGGCCATGTCTGCTCTCTCCTCTGGAAATAATGGTAAACATTTTTGGGAATCCAGACTAGAAGTGACTAAACGGAGTGGTGTAAAAAAATGGTTGGAGTTTCTTGCATATAAAGTTAATGTAGTTTTATCATAGGCAAAATTCCTGGCAAAGCAGAGCCTTGAAAGATTGATAACAGCAAACAACATCTCAAAAGAGGAGACAGTTAAAACTATTTATTTTTGTTTTGTAACATTCCGTGTGGGTTTTTGCTACAATTTACACTTCTTAAGGAAAAGAACTAATCTCCTGACCATAACAGGGCACAAGTCTGTCTTCCACCAGGGATGTGAGTACCCTGAAGGTGACCAACCTTTTCACACTCTAAGAACCTCTTAGAGTGCCAGCAAAATTCTATCAAGACTTGTTTTTTGCATGCACAGTGATGGCAAGTAAGAGGCCAGGATAGCCAAGAGGATTTAGGTCTTGTTAGTACTAACCTGAGGCAGAGAAAATGGACTAGACCACCTTGCTAGAGCATCTTTCTCTTACTGCAAGGCTTGAGCTCTTAATTCCCCCAGGCCAGAAATAAACTAAGGGTTTGTTAGCAGAGATGGGTCCTGTTGGCTCAGGTACGTGGGACTGCTGATTCCCTGGCCAGAAAGGAAGGCAGACCTGGATGTACACTAAAATGACCCATCTGTTGTAACTCTAACCTAGAGTTAAAAAGTTACTGTAATTAACCTGCAAGTAAACACATTCATAGAGCAGATATGACTTCCTAACCCGTGACCTGACGTGAACACTGTGTTCTGTTAACAGCTCTTCAAGTCTTTGAGAAGACACTCAGCACCTCCTCTTTGGTGTGGAAAGACGACTCAGGCCATTTCAGCTGGCCCAAGACTGGTCTTGTGGGTTTCATGCCTCCATTCCCTGCAAAGATGGGCGTCAGGAAGGTGACTGTAAGACAGGGGTGTCCCATGAATCCCCATCCTCACAGCCAGAGGAGACAAGGTACCACCTCAGCCACTGAACACACCACACAGGGCACTGTCAAGATCTACACCAGGTGGGTAAGCAGTCCACAAACCAGACACTGCTTCATCCATGTACAATTAAAAACAATTAAACAGGAGATAATTTAAAAAAAAAAAACCTTTTTATTTAGACCAACACAAGAGCTAGATAGGATTTATGAGCTAGGTTTTTTGGTTGAAGAGCCAATGTGTATTTTAAAGCACTGTCAGAGACCGAGAGAATACAAGTCTTGAACATCGTGTTGTAACAATTTGTAAAACTGCATGAGACGGATTTTTTTTTAAACCAATTACTTCCCGTCCGTTCAGGGACAGATAAGCCCCCAGCTAAAATTCCTTTTCATTCCGGTGCTTGTAACGATGAAGATGAAATGTGATTTTCCTTCTAACAAATGCTCCAAAAAGCAAAACCAGAAAAAGCACTTGTTTCTCTGTTATGGAAAATAGGTCTCGGCATGCTGGGAATTCTGTGTTTTACTTATTTTCTACCACAAATGCCTCATTTTTAAAGAAATGAATAATGTAATCATTTTCTCAGATTTATGTTTTCTTTTCTGCCTCGTTTGGCACTAATGCTGTGTTATTGCAAGAACAACTGTTCACTGCAAAAAGAATGATCTTTAGACTTCTCATCCAAGACCTTTGAAGTCACTGAGAATGAACTGCAAAGAAAGGCAGAGAGGCTGTGGACATGAGCAGCAGTTAAATACTTTCCCACTGACCGGGCAGAATTTCTTCTTATTGCCTGATGACACGGAGCTGCAGTTTCCTACCCCTTCTCAGACAAAAACTCTCCTCCAGGTAGGGTGCCAAGAACACGGCTTTGCAGTTTTAAGAAACAACAATAAAACAGGCTGGGGGTCAAACAGGCTGCAGTCGAGTCCCATGAGCAAATTCAGAGCCTGGGGACGTCTTCACTGATGAGCATCCCCGGGATTTGAAACGGCTGCGCCATCATCGGGATCAGGATCAGAGCAGTGGTAACGAGTGCCACAGCTCCCGAGCCCTCGAGGGCTGAGACATGTGCTGGCAAGCCAAACAGCAACGAGGAGCGTTTTAACAATGAACTTGGAGAAGAATCTGGAGGGAATTAGTGTCAGGCATGTGTAAAGAGGGTTACTTTTCCCATCTCCAACACCTATAATTACATCTCAAACGTGCTAATAAAATCCAGTGGTTACAGTGGGGTTTTATTTCTCTGTGTCAAAGTTAAGCATGCTGCCGTGGCGCCTGGGAAAAAAAATCAGCTTTCTTACACTTCCAATCGCCGTGCAACCACCAGAAGTGATGAGGGTGCGCCCCGCTGGCTCGGGAGGGCTGGGGTGCGCTCCTGGCTGCCCGGCGCCCGGTCGGGAGCGGCCCGCCGCCCCCCGCCCTGCCCAGCTCAGAGGTGCGGGGCGTAGAAGGGCCCGAGGTACGCGGGGCCGAGGAAGGGCGCGAAGGGGCCGTGGCCCAACGGGAAGGGGGCGGCCGGCGGCACCAGGACGTTGGCGGCGGCGTAGGAAGGGAAAGTCTGGAAGGGCAGAGCGGC
>VYZS01046234.1:0-28866 GCA_013400695.1 Neodrepanis coruscans
ATTATTAACACTTGGGCTGTTTTGAAAAGGTCAAAGTCATCTTGAATGTCTTCTAATCTGCCTCTTCTTCAAAAGCAAGCAAAGAAGAAATCTATACCCCACGTAGCTGCCTTTAAACAGCAGAGCCTGATGTGGTGGAAAGGTGTTTGCAGAGGTCAGAGGGGTCTGGCTGATGGTTTCTTTGAGTTTTTTTGCTTAGACTCCTACCCCTGGAATGAGGTGAACAAATGAAAACCTCTGCCTTTACCTGCAAAAATCACCTTTGCAGAGAGAAGTCTGTGAGCAGGATCCAGCTGCAGCTCCAGGAACGTGGACCCTGCTGCTGTGACTGGGAATGATGTGAAGTGCTGGAGAAATGCTGAGTGTGGGACACAGGAGTGGGACTGGGGCGGGTTGATGGTGCTGATCCACATCCACACACTTTTGGGATACTCCAAATGCTGGTTCCCCACACAAGGAGTCCAGAAAATGGTCTCACCTCACTTGTTTCCCCTGTTGAACCGACCAGGGAGTTATTTTGGGTCCATACAAGGGATGCCAAGTGCTCCATGGGGGTCACCAAGGCACATCAGGAAGAGTTTGGTTCACTGAAGGAGTGGTCAGGCATTGGAAGGGACTTATCCAGGAAATTTCTGGAGTCCCCATCCCTGGAGATGTTCAGGCAATGAGTGGACATGACCCTCAATGCTCCAGGCTGGGGGACATGCCATCAGTCAAAGATTGGGATTGATGATCCCAGAGGTCTTTTCCAACCTACAGGGTTCTGGGATCAGTGTGTGTGGTTTCCATTTTGAGCATTTCCCTGGGTGTCATTCATTTCCAAGCCTCCATTTCCCCCAATAACTCTGTTAGGCTGGAAAATGCTCTGAAGGTGTTGGAGGAGAGAATGTGTGGACATGGAATGTTCAATGTACCCACCAAGAACGGGCTCTGTGTGTGTTTGTGTGGATATTTCCCTCTATTTCTGAGCTTTCCTGAGGATGAGCTGAGGTCAGGAATTGGGTTTGATCTGTGCTGGAGGCACAGGGTGTGTGGTGCCCATCTCCTCCCTGGGACACCTGTATTTCCTTGGAAAGCTGGAATGGTTCAGCAGCTCTGCCCTTGAGCTGCTCAGCAGTGTCCAAATAGCCCAGGCTGATTTAAAAACACCACAATATCTGTTGTCACTGCTGTCCCCTTTGGATCATGTGCCACTTGCTTGGTTTCCTTGGATCTCAGCCTGGAACCCACTCAGAACTACAAGGTGCTGAGATCAGGCAAAAAGGTCCCCAAAAAATTGCCTGTGGGAGGTTTACATCCGTCACCCTTTTATTAATTGTGTTTAATGTTGTTGGATTGTTTTTTTTTTTTCCATTTTTAAAAATTATTATCTATGGCACACTTTGACATCCAGCAAGTTAAAAACAAGCAGCAGAAACACCAACCTGATGTTCTGCCCTGGAGGTTCAGCCCCTCCATGGCTTTTTCCTGGATTTCACCCTCTGGTTTCTCAGCAATCCCTCCCCCCAGACAGAAGTCACTCTCTGTTTGATTTAGGGGATTACAAACCCCTCATTCTGCTGAGGTCCATCCCATCTGTCCCTGGAGAGGCTCATTTCCTCCTCACTGCAGGAGAGGAGAAGGCTCTGGATCCAAGGCAGGCTCTTTTACACCAGGTTTGAGCTCAGAGCTTCATCATTTCAACTCTGATCCTTTTTAAAAGTGGTGATTAATCCCCTGCACCTACAACAGAATCATGCACAGAAAAATACCAACATGGCACTGAGCATTTTTTTACCTTTCCCCCCCCAGTAATGAGAGTTATTCATAACCCAACATCCCCTTAAAGATTCCAGTTACTGTGCAGGAGACAGCATTGTTCATAAAAAACAATTCCAAGGTGTTTTATTCCCCCAGTTTCTGGTGGGGGGGGGGTGGGGAGAGAAAGAAAAGCCTTCAGAGATAAGTAATTGTTGGCTTAAAACTTCAGGCTGCATTCAGCAGCAATCCATCACCTCCCTGTGTGTTTTGAAGCTTGGGTTACTCAATATTCAGCCTGGGAATCCTCAATAGGAAAGAACAGACTTAGGAGCAGCATGAAATATTGCCAGAGAAATTCTCCCTCACCTGCTTGCATTTCATGCCCTTCTCTTTGCTGAGGGACTCAGGGCAGGGAAAAGGGAGGAAAGCAAAGTTCTTTTTTTTCATGTTGCAGCCCTGAGGAAAAGCAGAAGGGGTGTGGTGGTGTGGGGACCCCCATGTGCCCTCCAGGGGGATCCCAGAATGTCCCAGGTCCCTGCAGAGGGTTTTATATATATTTTTTAATTAATTTTTTTAACCTTCCTGACCAGCCTCTTTTCCTCATGGCTGTTCCTGCTGTGGGTTATCAAAGTACAGATTATTTTCCATCCTGGACCCTAAAGCCCACAGGTAACACCACCATCCCCTTCTTCCAGCATCAGAGATCCTGACACAGCCAGGCCCAGATCCTCAGGGATGCTTTGGGTACCTCTGAGCCACAGAAATCAGTGGGAGTTTGAGCCCTCCTCACCTCTGGATGGGGATCAGACCAATTCCTGATACAATTAATGAACATCCTTGAGTTTGGGGATAAAAGACTGGGCAGAGCCTGGCGGTGGAGGAGAAGAGGTTTGGGCAAAGGGCAAAGACATTGCAGGAATTTTGCTGCTGGAAAACTGGGTTTGGAACATGGCTGGTGGCCTTGGGCTGGAAAATGAAGTGCCTGAACTCCCCTTACCACGTGAGGGGTCACCCCTGTGACACTTCTGGGGAGAGTTTGGGTCTGGATGTGATGTCTGGCTACTCCTGTTTCAAAATCTCTCTTTCATTGGTGGATGTTTCCTCCCCCTGAGCTTTGGAAGGAGCTGCTTGGAGGTGCAGGGAAATGACCCTCACTGTGGGATGGAGCAAAGCTGGAAAACCAGGGCTGGATCCTTCCCATGTCATCTCTCTGATGGGTGTGTTGCTTTACCAAGGCCATAAGTGAGAACCAAAAAGCCCATCTGGGTGGTGCCACCCACTCACTCCCAGCAGGGACTGTGGTCCCCAGTTTAGGAAGTGGGAGCAGAGAGATTTCCAGCACACACCTCCTTTCCACAGACCTGCTCTGCAGTTCCAGCTGCCCTCCCTTGGCCAGCACAGGCTCTGTCCCCATAGCTGGGAAATCTCCCATCAAAGCCCTTGGAGAGAAGCCAACTGACAGTAAAATGCTCAAGAAGGAAACACAAAATCCTGAGATGGTGCTCAATATAAATGTGTGTCATAAAGGCCATTTCAGGCTCCAGGGATGTGCTTTTCAGCTGAGACCCGTTGCAGTTTCATGTTCATTTGCTGTAGTTACAGCCACCTCAGGGGATGTGAATGCCAAGCCTCTCATTCCTTAATGATAATTGTTAAAGCTATTATTGATCCATTTGGTTTGAAGGCTGGCTGCAGCTTGAGGAAGCTGGGGAGGTGCCTGCTCTGCAGCACACCCAGGATGGCAGTGGGTTTAGAAACAACTTTGACATTTCTTAGCTGTGGTCTGAGGAAATTGGGCAAATCTCTTGTCATTTTGGGTCTAAAAGTTTGTGAAAGCTGAAAGGCCATGGAATGGTTTGGGATGGGAGGGACTTTGAGGTCATCTCATTCCAACCTCCTGCCATGGGCAGGGACACCTTCCACCAGGCCAGGTGCCTCCAAAAACCACCCAGCCTGGCCTCAAACACTTCCAGAGGCATCTGGAAAACCAAACCAGGTCCTCACTAAGGGAGAAGGCACATTTCTTTGTTTTTCTGCAGAGAGAGAGAGTCTGAAAGCTCTTTCTGTGCATCTTTACCTGTTTTTTGTTTTTTTTTCTGAGCTCAGGGTCTGGAAACACACGGAGACAAATGAGTCACTGGCTGGAAGAGGAGCATTTAAACTCCTCCAAAGTGTGTGTTTGGAGGGGGAGTTGGAGGAAGANATTCTGCTGTGTTTGGTCACCCAGACTCTGCTGTGTTTGGTCACCCAGACTCTGCTGTGTTTGGTCACCCAGGCTCTGCTGTGTTTGGTCACCCAGGCTTTGCTGAAGCCACATCCCATTTCTCCACCCCATGCAACAGGCAGACATCAAAAAATCTTAGTGTTTGATGTGACAAGGGAAGGAAAAGCCTTGAGGGCTGAAGGGTTGTGTTGCCACAAGGTCTGGCCTGGGGCTCCATTTCATGACTCTTTAGGCAGAAGGAGGTGAGGCCCTGGCACAAGTTGCCCAGAGAGGTTGTGGATTCTCCACCTCTGGAATTGTCCAAGCTCAGCTTGGATGGGGCTTGGAGCAACGTGGGATGGTGGAAAGTGTCTTTGGAAAGGTTCATTTGGAACTGGATGAGCTTTAATGTCCCTTCCAACCCAAATAATTCTGTGTTTCAATGAATAAGACTTGAATTGTTTTGACCCCATTATGCAGCTGAAATGCAGATGGAGCCACCTCCCTGCTCTGCTTTGCTCCTTCCCCTCCAGAAGTTTAGGCCCCTCTCTCTCCTCTCTACTCATGGATTCCAAATGTTGGAATCCTGTCACTGCAGCCCACGGGAATTCCATACATCCCTGCTGTCCAGGAGGAGCTCCCAGCTCCTTTTTTTCTTGCTGTCCAAGCAGGGATTGGCCTCCCATCCCGCTGCAAGCTGAGCCAGATAATTGATCAATAATCTGTGACATAAAACTGACCCATAAATCTGAGTTCCAGGAGGGGGGGGATCACAGAACAGAGAGGTTGAACAGGATGTCACCCGGGGCATTGTAAGGCTTTATGTCTGGCAATATCTTGTAGAATAAAAATAAAACCTGACATAACATCCTGAATTATCATCTGGGAGAGGAGAGGGTTCTTGGCTGGCTGCAGGTCCACAGCAATGACCACAATTAACTCAGAAAAGAGCCTGAGCACGGAATTTGCTCTTGGATCCTCCACTATTCTTCTACCTGAAGCAACAAGACATCCGAGGGAGGAGGGAGCAGAGAATTACCTTTCGCTGCTGTTCTTTCTAAACCTCTCACCAGGATTAAACGGCGACAACAAAAGTTTCAGCTCAGCTCTTTGTAATGGAAAAGAAGGAACAAAGCAGCGCTTCTTACACCCCCACAAGCTGTTTATTGGATTAGATTGATGCTTCTGGGAACAACCTGTTTGCATACGAGCTAAACCCTAGTCTTGCTAAACATCTCCATTAATTAACTCCATCTGGCTCGCCCGCTTTTCGATGGGAACGATCTATTGCTTTGATCATTTGCTGTTTACATGTTTCTTGCCGTTTGGTAAAACACGGCGGCAAACACACAATAAATACTGTGCTGAACAAAACAAACAGAAAAAACAACCCTGAGACATGTTGGAAATACTGAGGAACACCTACAAAATGTGCATCCAAATCGAGCCTGAGCTCCGTTTCCCTTGAAGAAAACTGAGTGTCAAACTAAAACCAAGTGCAAGGTGGGTTTTGTCACCCCCAATTATTTCTCCAGCACCTCCAAGAGACAACGGTGTCGCCCCAAAACTCCTTTTCTGCAGACTTGGTCTTGCAAAGACTTAGATCAGCTGGTTGAGGTGGTGGAGAGGAGGGAGACTGTGAATGTGGGTCTGGATGTCTCGCCCATCCTTCCTTCCCCACCTTCCTGGGAGGCAGAAGGGGATTTGTACTGTGCCCTCTGAACAATCTGTGAGCTTTGGGTGTTCTTCTGTGCCCAGGACAGTGTTGGCTGAAATTTGGGGTGGGCAGAAGAGACAGAATTTGGGCAGAAGGAATTTTCTCTGGGTGTTTTCACTGTCCTGCTCTCCTTTCCTTCCTCACCCCAGCTCTGACCTGAGCCAGCAGCTCTCCTGGTTGTGTGTCACCCCATGATGGATAAATCCAGAGGAAATGACCACAGGGAGTTTTCATCTGGCCTTTTTTCAGCTGGCAGCACCCCTGGCTCACACCATTCCACCTCATGTCTCCCAGGGTGCCCTTCCAGGCTCCTCAGGGGCTGCCCAACCTTTTTTACTTAGTGCCAGGACTAAGGCAGGGATCAGCTTTGCCATTCCCATGGCTGAGCTGTGCAGGCTGATCCTGAGGGGCCAGGGACACCCCTGTCCTGCTTCTCCTGCCCCATCCCCTTCCCTGGAGCTCCCCTGTGGCCACCCCATAGCGTGAGCATCCCTGGGATGCTGGGGAAGGGGTTTCCATGGTGACAGGCAGCACACTGAGAATCTCTCAGCACTCTCTTTTCCCCAGTCTGACCAACTGGGATGGCAGAGCTCCCCCCCCAGCCTCCCCACACACCTGAGGGTCTGCTGTCCCTGCAGCAACATTCCTCCTTCAGCCCTCTCTGCCCTGTTGGGAGAACTTGCACCCTCTGTGATGCCCTGATGTGAGGGCCTCTCCAGTGAGAGGGGGCATTTTCACAGGAGAGGCTGTTTGTCCTTTGCCATTGCCATAAATAACAGGGGACAGAGGTCCCTCAGCAGCCCTGGGACACAGCACAGAATGTGGTTGTATCTTCCTCTTCTCCAAAGCAAGGTCTGGAGTGACCTGAGGACACATCTGTGGCTCTCCCCAGCACTGAATCCTCGTGTGTGCTCCTGTGAAAAAGGCAACTACTCATCCCACTCATTTTCCAGAGGGGCAAAACTTATTTAAGACTTAAAATGTAGATAAAAATGTGATATTGGGATGTCCTGTAATGAAGATACAGAGCAAAGGAAGGCTGGGGTTATAGAGATCAGGGGATCAGGACTCATTTTTTAGGTGGGATGGGCAGTATGGGGTGATCTGGGAGAATTTTGGGGTAACACAGGTTTTCCTCTCCTTCTTTACTGGCCTTGTGTTGGTAGAAAGAGAATATTAAGAGTTGAACCTGGTGGGGAGAGACACTGGGTGCCTGTTTGTGTGGGAATGACATGGAATCAGAGCATCATTTCACAGGCTCCAGTGTTCCTGCATTTCAAACAGTCCAGTCAAATAACAAAATCACCAAAATCACCATTTTTTTTGCATCCAGAACTGTTGGGGATTTATTTGTAATACTTGGGGCATGGGGGCATTTTCTGTGGGGGGAGAGGAGACCCCTCGGCCTGGGAGGATTCAGAAGGAGATGTCACAGAAAAGGCTTTGGATATTTGGGATATTTTTGCTTCCAGGAGGGTCTAGAAGAACCTTTACCACCAGGCAGGATGAATTCCTCCTCACCCCTTTCCTGGCAGATATTTGTCCATTTTTTTGCCCATTGAAGGGGAATTATTTGTGACCACCCTTGTGTTTCACACATCCAGGCTGGGGATTCACCTGCCTCCTCTGCTACTGCAAAAGTGCCCAGTATCAGGGGAAAATGACCAACCAACCTCCCTGGAATCCAGCTAATGCTTAATTTGTATGCCCAGAACCCACCCCAAACGCTGCCAATCCCTGAACAGAGAAATTAAAAAACAAGAATCAATGTTAAACAGGGCTTAATAAACTTAAAGCTGGCACTTTAATAGTCCCACTTGCACTGCAGTGCAGTCCAGCTCCTTAATAAAGTGGTGACAGGGAGAGAGGGACAGAATGACCCTGAGAGTTTATTCCATGCAAGGAGACATGGATGTCTGTGGTCTGGCTTCTTATCCTGCTCCAACTTCATTTGTAGAACCACAGAGGGGTTTGGGTTGGAAGGGACCTTAAAATCATCTCATTCCACGGCAGGGACACCTCCCACTGTCCCAGGCTGCTCCAACCTGGCCTTGGACACTCCCAGGGATGGGGCAGCCACAGCTTCTCTGGGCACCCTGTGCCAGGGCCTCCCCACCCTCCCAGCCAGGAATTTCTTTGTAATATCTTTCCTAACCCAAACTTTTTGTCCAAAATTCCACTGTGGGAATAGGATTTATCCCCTCAGTGTCCCCTCCTTAGAGTCAGGCTAAATCCCTTTTTTTAAGGTGTATGGAGGAACTATTTGTATCTGAGGGCAGCTGGGGAGTGTTTGCCTCTTGGGGAAGGAAGAAGGACCTCGTGCCCTGTGGATGTTTATCCCAGTTTGCATCAATCCAGCTGCTGAAAGGCACTGCCAGTGTTTGGGTCTGAAGCTGCTGCTGGGAATTCTTCACCAAAGGCTCAGGAAAAAGGGACCAAAAAAAAAAGAAAAGGCATTTAGGACATTAAAACCAGCCCTTTGTGCCCAAGTGCTGAGCACAGCTCATCATCTGGGGCTCCAGGAGTGCTCAACTCCCGTGGGTGGGATTCCTTGGGTGTGTGGATTCTGCAGGAGTCCTTTGCATCCTGAACATCGTGGGGTTTATCTCCTCCCCCTTCAGTTCTCTCCCTGTTTGTCTCTGTCTCCATGAAACATGGAACAAAAGCAGGGGGAGCATCAGTGTTTGTGCTGTTTGTGCCTCTCTTCACGTGGAAGCACCAGCTCCTGGGCTGGGAACTTGTTGGAGCCATCAAGCCCATCCTCAGCTTCCTTGCTGATACCTGGCCTCAGCTGAGTACAGCAGTTTTCTTCTGTGACACCAGTTCTGGGTTTTTTCTCTCCTCACAACAGAGAGAGGGAGAACCTGGAGCCCTTGGAGGTTGTTGGATGCTGGGTTTCTTTCCAAAGGCAAATGATCACAGAATCTTGGGGATATAAGATCAACCCAGCAGTGCCAAGGCCACCACTGATCTCTGTCTCCAAGTGCCACATCCACAGGGATTTCAAATCCCTCCAGGGATGGGAACTCCAAACCTCCCTGGGCAGCTGTGCCAGGGCTGGAAAACCTTTTCCAGGAAGGAATTTTCCTTAAACCTTCCCTGGCACAGCCTGAGGCTGTTCCCTCTCATCCTGTCCCTTGTTCCCTGAGAGCAGAACCTGATTCCCTCCATCTCTCCTCTCCTGTCAGGGAGTTGGAGAGAGCAAACCCAAAACTTGATATGCAGGTGGAGAGTGTGTGTGTGTACAAGTGCTTGGACATGTCTCCCCCCCACAGCCCCAAATCCTTGTTAAACACATGCATTGCTATTCAAATACCATCGTTTCTGTGTGTACAAAAAGCCTGCAGAGCTCTTGCTGGGGCTGTTCACTCTGCATCCAGCCCCAGAGTGGTTTGCACAGAGGCACTAATTGGTCCCAGTGTTGGTGGCCATGGCAGAAGGGCCAGGAGCCCAGTTATCCAGGGAAGCTGCTTCTCCTCTCCCACTGAGGCTCCCTGTGCTCTGTGCTAAGGTAGCAGTGTTGCTCTGGAGACTGAAAACACTTGTTGTGAAACCCTGTTACCAGGAAAAGTGTCTCTGATGAGAAACACACCCCAAAATCCTCTGTCAGGAGGCACCAAGAGAAACCCTCCCCACTCAGGCTTGTGGGACATCTTGGTCACAAGCCAGTCAGGTGGATGAAGCACCTGCCAAGAGGTGGCCTGGCTTTATGCAGCATGAACAGCACCAATTCCCAGGAAAATACATTCCAGGGGGCACTGGGGTGTGGGAAAACCTTCCTAGGCTGCAGGAAAAGCACCCAGGGGGTGGGAAGTGGAGGGTCCCAGCTTGGCTGTATTGCAAATTGCCTCTGTTCAGGGTGTAGTTTTTATTTGCTTTGCTTGACATGTTGTTGTCTGTCCAGATTTTCTGGAGTTCTTTGATGGTGGAGGGGTTTTCCAAAATAAATTTTTTCTTTTTTTTTTTTTTTCCTTTCAAATTTCAAGGGATGTGTTTGAAGCTTTAGAGGGGTTGGGTGTTACACAAAAGCATTTTACAACGAGGGGCCAAGCTCTTTAAAGCCTTCATGATCTTAAAAGACACATCTTTGAGCTTCTTCATGTGNCATTTTTTTGTCTGTCCAGTTTTTCGGGATTTTTTTGATGGTGGAGGGGTTTTCCAGAATAAATTTTTTTCTTTTTTTTTTTTTTCTTTCAAATTTCAAGGGATGTGTTTGAAGCTTTACAGGGGTTGGGTGTTACACAACAGCATTTTACAACGAGGGGCAAAGCTCTTTAAAGCCTTCATGATCTTAAAAGACACATCTTTGAGCTTCTTCATGTGCTTTCTTATACCACCCACCCCTGGGGTATCCCTGGACTTTAAGCCCTGGAATTTGCAGCCTTGACTGTTCTGGGAACAGTGTATTCCATGGCTCCCTTTTGGCAGAGAACCCCCTTTCCTCACCCCATGGATTAGAGTTTGCACAGCTCTGCCTTCTCCCATGTAATTGAGCAACAATTAAATCCATGTTTGCCAACATTTACACTCCATGAAGGAAACTGGGAATACTCAGCATCCCACTGACTACAGTGAAGCCCCAGAGGGTGCTGAGCTGCCCTGGCTGTGGATGTTCCCCTGGAAATGCTGGGGTTTGCTGGATGATTTCCAGCCAGCAGAGTAAATTCCAGCCTCTCCATCCCAAATCTACAATTCTGGGGACAACAAGCCTGGATAGCCAGGGAGCTGCAGGTAAATCAGGTGGATGCTTGTCTTGCAGGGAAATCCCAGCTTCCTGGGATTTCCAGCACAAAGAGAGAGAGAAAAAAAAATACTGAAACAGCAACACAACCCAGAACCTTGAGGGGAAACATGATCTGAACTATTTTTATCTCAGGAACCGACTCCAGATGAAGACTTGACTCCCCAGAGAAAAGCGAATTCTCCAGGCCAAATGTGACAATGTCACGTGAGGAAGGAGGTGGTTTTCCACTTGGATCTCCCTCCCTGGTTGCATGTGAAGATGGGAAGATATTTTTAGCTCTGAAATTCAGACCCAGGGCCAAACTGGCCAAGCCTGGCTGGAGGAATATGGGGGTGGGCAGGCTCAGCACAAGGTACCTGCAGGTGGTGGCTGTGAATGAATGGAAAGTCAGACTGAATCCTTTTGTCACATTACACAGTGATGGCACAGAATCAGAAGTAGGAAGTGAGCTAAAAGCAAGTAGTTCATCTGGAATAACATCAGTTTGTCTGGGGTCCTGGCAGGGAGCTGCAGGGTCAGAGCAGATCTTTATTCTGGGAGCAAATCCTCTCCCCAGCTGGAGGGAGATTTTGTTCTCACTCTTGAATCTGCACCTTGGCCAGGGATCCTCCTTGTGACCCTGAGTTCACTTCAGGTGTCTCTGTTCCCCTGTTTTGGCTGCAAGGCAGCAGATTCTGGTTGCTGGTGGCTGAGTGAGCACTCCTGGTGTGCTATTTCCCATTTTCACACCAGCACCCTTCATTATAAATGGCATTCAAGGGCTGCCACAGTGGCCACAATCATTATAAAATGTCTTTGCCTGTGCTCAAACCAGGTCTTGCTTTGCCTTTGTGGGGCCCTGATGTGTGAGAATTTTCCCTGAGTTTCCCTTGCTCAGGTAGGATGGGGAAAGCAGAATTTATTTCCACCACTGCCCTGCACCTCAACCTCACCTCCTCCTCCTCCTCCTCCTCTCCCCTGCACCTCTAAGTCCATCCTGGTCTCCTCCACAACCCTCCAGTGCTGCTGGGCATTTCCAGCAACAAGGATTTGAAGGAGTGGCTCCTTCAGAGTGTTTTTTTTTTCAGCCACAGGCTTGAATTTTTGTCATCTGTTTTATCCTCCTGAGGACTTCACTCTGCCCTCTAATGATCCTCCTAATGATGTGGGAGGAAAGGAACCACAAGGAGCTGCTGAGGCTTTGTCCATCTTTTCAGAGTTTCTGGAGATGCCTGAGGAGTGAGATGGTGAGTAAGGAGGAAAGTGGATCTCTTTTGTTTTCTGCTTTGCCTATTTATTAAGCCTTTTTTTTTTATTATTTTATTTTAAATGCAAAGAAGCAAAGCAGAAGTACCACCATGGCCCTGAAGCACTGAAGTGCTCTGTGCCAGGAAATGACAAAAATATTTATTACATTTATTACTTGCCTGGCTACCCAAGTTTTTGGTTTTTTTTTTAAGCACACAGAGAGTTCCTGGGCACATTTCAAAGCAGAATAACACAATGGAAGAGGAAGGGCAAAGATGAAAAAAGGAGGAGGGGATGGTTTGCTTTCATCTTTTTCATCTGGGTCTCATGAGGGTCTTTTGGTCAACCAGAAATTGCCCTGTGTGGCTTGAATGGGCACCAGCCTTTAAAAAAGAGATTCTCTGGTCAAGTTTTACCTTTTGGGAGGGTTTTCTGACACAGCAGACCCTCTCTGCACTCCCAGTAAGACTTGGAGGGGGGACCAGGAAATCCCACAGCAATTTTCTTGCTCTCTGATGTCTTTTATCCACTGGGTGACTTTGGTCACCAAAACGCTTTTGTGGTCTTCTCTCAGATTTGGAAATCGAAATTTGAGTAGTTTGGTTGACAACTGAGGTTGCTCAAAGAAGATACTTGGTGTTCTTTGTCCACCACAATCTTCATTTAATTAATTAATTTGGAAAATCAGATCTGCTTATCTGGGGGCACATCACAAACATGTCAGGTTTTTTTTTATTAGATCAAACCCAAAGTCTTTAATCACCTCCTCCTTTCTTAATTTTTTATTTTTCCCCCCTTTTTTCTTTTTTTTTTTTTTAATAAATGGAATATCAGAATCTGACCGTGCCCAAGATAAAAAGCAGAGTCTGAGAAGACAGAGAAATTACTAATTGCCCTCCACTTAAAGAATTCAGCAGGAAAGTGCCCAGCAATGGATAAATGGCTTTTCTGGAGTGATTACAGCTTTGGATGCTGCACACACAAAGTTCCTGCTGAAAGTTTCATCAAAAACCTTCCCGTGAAATCTGTTTGTTTTGAAATATTGGCGTTTAGCAATGAATAACAATGTCACTGAAAAAAAACCAAAAAAACAAGTCCTGTTGGAATATTTGCAGTGTAAGTCCCCTGAGCCTGTGTATTAATCCAGGTAGCATGTTCATTTTTATCAGGTTTATTCTCCCCTAGAGGCTGAGCCAAAGAGCTTCCAATTTACCCAGGTCGTTAGTGATTTATATGATAATTGGATCTAAGTTGATTTTAACTATTTGCTTTAAATCTCTGGGGATTTGTATTCTTGGACATTCTAATGCCACTGGAAATTTCACTGATTAAGCAAAGACAAGGAGATGTACTTAATTAGTCCTGAAACCAATTAGTCCTTTGTCAGTCAAATTAATCTTGTGTCTGGACTTTCAATGAGTTCTAAGAATTTGGGCAACGACCTCTGTGGGCTTGAGGGTGGAGTCAGACCAACAACCAGCCTGGGGGATGGTGCATCCCCCCCAGGACACTCAGCTTTGCCCTCCTTTGTTCTCCCTGACACTGGAGGGTCTGGAATAGAGTTGTGGGTCATCATCTCAATGGAAAGATAGATAAGGAGCTGATGCCTGGAAGGCAGGATGGCAAAAATCACAGAGAACTCCTCCATAGGCTCTTCCTGCCCTCATGGTGATGCTCAAAAAGGTTTTTCTAGTAGTAGGACAGACCAAAAGGTTGCCTGTGGTTGTCTGACTGAAGCCTGGATGTGGTGAACACGACCTTCTTTTCATGCATAATGCAAATTAATATATTTTCCCAGTCTTCTGCATTAGGGTTTGGATGGATATCCCAGAATCCATCCTTAGAATTTGGATGGAAAGGACCACTGGAGGTCCGCCAGTCCACAACCTCCCTGCTCAAGCAGTTACTCAGGGTTGTGTCCAGACAACTTCTGAGTCTCCTCAGAGAAGGAGACTCTGTGACCTCTGTTCCCAGATCCCTCCCATCCCTGGCAGAATCTGGTTTGTGGGGTCTCCAGACTGGGTTTAGCAGCCTAAAACTTGAGAACTGCCAAAATTTTGGCTTTTTTTCCCCCAGGGCTGAGGTGTGCAGGAGCAACAGATGGAGGGGCACCAGTAAGACCAGTGTCCCCTGAGAGAAGGAGGAGGGTGCAGATGTGGGGTCTGGATTTAACTTGCAAGAAGGAGGAGGAAGCTGTGCTGTGGGAAATGGTGGTGAAGAAGGTATAGAAGATGAGGAAGTTGTGGCAGTAAAACCACACAGTTCCTCTCATTTCCTCACAGTCCTTGGCCACCTGAGGTTCTGGAAAGCCCAGATTTGGATTTCAGGTTTGAGAGCAGCAGTACAGGCTCCAGCCAAATTTATCCTCCAAGTTTTGACTTTCCCACTGCTACAAGCACTTCCAGTGGATACCCCCTGCAGCAGGGTCCAACCCTGTGCATCCCAGGAACAGACAGAGTCAGTCATTTTGCTGAGGGTCAGGGAGGAAGTCTGAGCTGGAGCCAAGAACAGAGCCCTGCTCTGGTCGTGTGCCCCTTTCCTTTTCTTCTTCCCAGCAAGACAAATAGCTGGACACATCAAATGTGCTGGGATCAGGAGCTGAGCCAAAGGTCAGGGCTTGGGCACAAAGATGCTTCTGTTCTTGCTGCCCAACACTTCCATCCACCCTTTCTTGGTAACACGGGGGTCTTTGAGGAGATGTGCAGGACTGTCCTTCTGACCAGGGAAGGTTTTCTCCTGCAGTTGGCATGATTTTTGGAAGATGAAGAGGGCAGTGGCCCTGTGTAGCTCCCCCAGAGTGAAAGGTAGGGAGAACATACAGGAGATGGAAGCAGAACTAACCCTGTTGGCTTTGAGGTGTAACTCAGGTTCTCTCTGTAGCATCTCTCTAGTGAACCCTTGCACTGGTGGGGAGCTGCTCACTGGCCTTCCTGCTGCTGTTTTGGGTGTGCTGACTGCAGAAAGGACCTTGTGGGAGTCCTTGGAGGCCAGATTTACAAGTCTGTGCTGAGGGGCTGCAGCAATGTGGGGTTTTCATCCCCTCAGCACCATCTGGAGTCCTTTACTCACCAAAGAGAGAACGACCTGGAGCTCCAAATCACATCCTCAGACTTGAGCATTTGATGCCTTTTTGGGCTTAGCAAGTTTTTGACCACTGAAGGGCTTTAAAACATGTATGTGTTAATGAATGGCTGTTCTTATTCATGCCAGAACTACCCCCATTGTGCAGGACAAGGGACAGGGACCTTGCTTTCCTGTCATTCCTGCAGCCTTCCCCATTCTCACAGAATCACAGAATATGCTGAGCTGGAAGGAACCCACAAGGACCATCAAGTCCAACCCTTAGCCCTGCACAGGCCCATCCCCAAGAGTCACACCATGAGCCCCAGAGGATCATCCAAATGCTCCCTGAGCTCTGGCAGCCTTGGTGCTGTGCCAAATGCTCTCTGTTCAGTGCCCAACCACCCTCTGGGGGAAGAACCTGTTTCTAACATCCAGCCTAACCCTGCTCTGAGCCCTGAATCCTGCACAAACCTGTGAACTCCCTGTTAGTGAACAGAATTTGGCCGGTGCTGTCTGATCAGGGGGTTCTGTAACTACACAGAGATGCCTCCCCCCCCAACTTAGGACAAGCCTTTTGCAGAACACAAATTAGGAAATGAGGAGACTCATCCTGCCAATGTGTTGCCCAGCCCACAGCCTCTTGTCCTCCATCCAGCTGGAGAGGAGCTGAGTGCAGAGAGCTGGGCTTTCATTCACTCCCTGGCTGTATCCTCTGCTCCCACGTGCCAGTTGCCATTAGAAGCCTCTTCTAGGATGTCTGAGAGCTGTCATTTATTATACACAGGAACTATAAGATGAAATCTATAGCTGCAGCTCCACTGAAGGGTAATTCACAAGGGCTTGCCTGGTGGAGCCGGGAGCTAATGCTGTTAAAACGTGGCTCTTCCTGCAAAAAGCAACCCTTTAATGACTCTCAAATGCAGCTTTATACAACAACCACACCACTTACATCCTCTCCATAGATCCAGACTCTGCTTAAATGGATTAACTGCTTAGTGAACTCTGCCAGTGGGGTGGCCAAGCTCCGACCTTATAATGGACCAATTAAAAGGTCATTGTTACTTATGGTCACAGCTTCCTTACAGGAGAGGTTCCACACTCTGGCACTGCAGGCCACTGAAGGCAAATATTGACACTTCAATGTGTTAATTACGGAGCAATAAAGGAGTGGTTTGGATTCCTCTTTGCTTTGTGAAGGCACCAAGGAGTTAATATCAGAGATGCCTGCAAAGCTGGGAAGCACAGGCAGCAATAAAACCTTGTTGTCAAGGCTTTATCCAGAAACTCCTTCCGTGGGGAGAGATGCCTTTTCACCTGGTCTGCCACGGAGTTTCCACTCTTTGAGCTCTGGATGAAGGCTCTGGGTTGGGTTCACACCAGGCAGCTCCAAACTGGTGCCACCCTTTCACTTGCCAGCTAGAAAAGGCATTTTGTGTTGCTCCTGAGCAGCACAAAGCAAACAAATCCACCATCCAGCCTTGCCCACGAGGTTTACACACCCTGATCCTGGCACATCTCTCAGTGGGAAGGTTCCCAAGCCCTTGTGTGATGCATGTGTGATGCCCCTCATCTGGTGGTGAGATGCTGATGCCCACTGGCAGGAGAGCCCGAGGCTCTGTGCTGTGTTACCAACCAAGGCACCCAGATGGCTGATTTCAGGGACAGCCTGTTTTCCTCCTGGCTGTTTAAAGAGGATGAGAGATGAAACCTTCCCCATCTTTGGAGGACTGTCCCATCCTATTTCTTTTTAAATATTCCTTTGGCAAGCAGCATTGGAGGTTAATTCCTGGCAGAAGCATTGCAATCCTTCTGCTGTCACCTGCCTGTCCAGTCCCTAACTTTGACTGATGCTCCCTGGCATCCCAAGGGATTTCCTCTGATTGATTGATCCTTATCTCAGTTGGCGGATGAGGGAGGATATTTACTGCACAACAGAGAGCCCTTCACAAGGATGTTTTATTAAGGCAGCTCAGGAAACAGGAAATGCAATAAAACACCAGGAGACAAACCAAGAGAGGTAAAACCTTCCCTCCTGCCTACAGGGGCTGGACCAAGAGCTGGAATCCCCAGGCCTGCACCCTCACACAGGGCTCTCCTTGGCCAGAAAGGGGTGGCTTCTGTTTTCCAGCTGATGTATTGACCCAATAAAAGGTATTATTACATTGCCTATCACTGCTGACTGCAGGAGAGTGTTTTGAGGAGAGTGATGGCTCCCTTTGGAGAGGCAGGAATAAGCTGGTATGGATGTGAGTGTGAGAGAGATTCCTCCTTCTGGAGAGAGCAGGGCTCTCCAAAGGCATTCAGCTTTTGCTGCAGTACATCAGGAGCAGCTTCTTTTTTTTTTTTCTGGTGTGGATTTTGGAGGAAGGGGAGTGAAGCTTTTTGTGGTTTTATCTGAGGTGCAGTCTGTAACAGCACAGCGAGTTTAGATCCCGAGGATGGATGTTCACCCCGCCTGAGTGTCTGTTTTTATCAGCAAATTGGCTCCTGCAGGAGGTGCAGGGTGAGCCCCTGGGTCACAAACGTGCTCTTTGCCAAGCCCAGGAGTGTGTGTGTGCGCACTCACACTCGTGTGCTCCTGCTCACCTTTCCCTGCAGAGCACACACTTCTTCCATAGCAATGAGGAAACAAGGGATTTAAGAGCTTCTCGGATTTCTCCTGGGTTTTGCTGTTTGTTTCATCCACCGGCTCTGTGTGTGAAATGCATGAGCAGCCCAGACCTCAGCGCAGCTCCTCTCCCTCCCCTTTGGAACTCTGAGCACGAAGCTACAGCAGCCTTGCCTTGCCTTTCCCCCCTTGGTCCTGCAACTCCCAGCGCAGCAGCCTGGCATCATTTATGGGCTGCAAAGTGATTTCACCTCATAGGCAGCACATCAAGTGCTTAAAACCTGTTGTCAAGCGATGGAAGAGGTGGCAATCCCACGGGTGAGATGTGTTACCCCCATTGTCCCACCTGCAGGGCTCTGGGGCTCAGTGGGTGCTTTCCCACATGGTTTCTCCATTGCTGGTCAGTGGCATCACCTCTGGACCATCATTCTGGGAACCCGTGGCTCGTTGCCTTGTGCCTCATTCCTGGAATTCATTACCTGGAATCCACAGAACCAGGGATTCACAGAAAGGACCCACAAGGTTGTAAGAACACAACCCCTTGTGGTTGTAAGAACACAAACGCTGTCTGCTCTTGACAACATAATCCTCCCCACCTCCTCTCCTCCCCAGAGCCCATGTGACAGCTTAAAGCAGGACCCCAGGGGATTAACTGGACGTGGCTTTGTTCCCTGTGCTGGAGGTGTGTGGATTACACCAGGGCCGAGTGGCCGATTAGTCAGCGCTGATTATCTCATTCACAAAAAAAAAAAATGTTCCTTTTGAAACTTCAAACAGTCCTTCTGAGCTTTGTGATGCAAGGAAGAGTCGCGGGCAGACAGGGAGGGATGCTAAGCCATTCAATCCACAGCTTTTGTGGCCAAATGCACTGGAAATGCCACTGTAATTATAAAACTTGCTGCACATTTGTGCCTGCGAGGCTGGCAAAGAGCCCTCCCCCTTCCCTTTACATTACATTTTGTTTTTATAAAAGCTTACATTATATATATATATATTACACACATGCAGACACACGCACGCTGCAAGGATCTAACAGCAATTCTAAAACACAAATGGATTTTTCCTTCCTATAAATCGTGGCATAAATTCGCTACAACAGCCTGAAACAAGCTCCCCCTCCCCTCCCCACCCTGTCTGTGGCTGGAGGGAGCAGCAGCCCAGGGTGTTCAGCTCCCACTGCTCGGCCAGGACTCCGCTGTCAGTCCCCTCTGCCCCGAAAACATTTGCAGCAGAGGTCAGAGCTGGTGCAGCAGCAGCCCGAGGTAATTCCAGTGGAGGTGAGATAGGGAAGAAAAGGAGAGGAGCTGGCAGGGAGGGAGGGTTAATGGAAGAGTTTCCACTGTTTGATCTCTGGATGAAGGCTCCTGGTGGTCTTTAGTTACCTCTAACAAGTGCTCGTGCTGCTGGATGGAAAAGCAAGTGCCAAGTGCGTGTTACAAACACACGGCCCCTGCTTGGAGCCGATGCCCTCCCAGCTCATGGGGTCATGCTGAGAGCTCTGTTTTCCTCCTTCCTCCCTTATTTTTCACTCTTCATCCATTTTCACATCACGTTGTCTCTCTCCAGTTCTGCCCCTTCCTTTTTCCACGAGAGCTGGGAGGAGGCAGAGCAGCCCCCACTCACTCAGTGCTGCCCCAGGTGGTGCCATGGCTGGGACACAAGACAAAGCAGGGAAGGGCCATTCCCTGACAACTCCAAATGCAAAATTCCTGTGGTGAAACCAGCCTCTTCCTTCTCACACCTCCAGCCTGCAGGAGCCAAGCTTTGCTTCACCAAGGTCCATCTTTCTATCCATCCACCTGGGGGTCCTCCAGCATTTATTTCCCTCCTAGGATGCAGCTCACAATGAGCTATTAGAGGATCTTTGGGGTTTTCTGCACTGTGTTGGTGTATTCAAGGTCATTTTCTGGGATGCACAGGTTCATATATGTTTGCCAGGTGGGCTGAGGACTCGCGGGCAGTGGACACTGAGCATTAGAAGGGTCCTTTGGCTTGAGCAATCAGTAACTTTCCACAAGAGCAAAAAGATCTGAGGTCTATTTTCATGGCCAGAGCCTGAGAACTATTCAGGAGGGCTCCTTGTGGATAGCTATGGATTATCAGCTAGAAATGAAGGATTCATTTCCAAACTCCAAGACCCCTGGAAGAGTTTGGGCTTGAAGATTTTTCTCTCTGTTTTGTTTTTCTCCTCTTTGCTTCCGAGCTTGATTTGTGTCGTTTTGTTCTTTGTATTTTGTCCAAGGCAAGTGGTCAGAGGGGTTGGATGCCAAGAAGGAAACTGCTGCTTTGCCCCTCTGAGCCAACACAGTTTCCAGGTGTTGGGGGAATGTGGGAGCATCTCTCCCCCCTGGAAAATCCTCCCTGGCCCAAATCCCCCTGCAGACAGAGAGGTCAAAGATGAAACAAAAGGCAGAGCTGTGGAACAGTCAAGCTTTGGGGACAGGTTGAAATTAATTCAGTGGTTCAAGGGGTACAACTGAGAAGCTACAAGCTGCAGGTCAGCTTTTGGTTTAACCACAGGTTTCTGAGGTCACTTTGAGCAAGGGCTGCAGAGGCAAGGACTAGAATTAACACAGATAACTCTTAGTACCATTTCGATGGCTATTTCGAGTAAAAATTGGTAGAAACAAGAATGAAACCCAGGGCACTGCAGCACCTTCATGTAGAGTAAGAGGGGTTTTTCCCCTTTACTTTCCCAACAATTCAAATTGTTCTGTATTTTTTGTCCATAATGCCCGGAATGATTAAAAAGCGATTTTGGTGTTTTTTGTTTTCTTTTTTTTTTTTTTTTCAGTGTCTTGATGATTTATAGACAATGAGATTTTATCAGCAGAGCACCACATTAAGAAAATGCTTGTTAATTATCTCCTGGTTAATATGATAATTTAGCAAAAAAAAAACCACAACACCTATTGAGAGCTTCTCATTAGGTGAAATGCTTCTCATTTTTAACACACAAAGTGCCCAAGTTAATGAGGTTCACCTTCGATTTGTAGCTGGCTCAGAGATTAAAAGCTCCCTCCATTTATAACTCCTCACACCACTCCATTTGTAAAAGCCAGCCTCCAAACTCCTGACTGCTGCTCTGCCTCTTCAAAAGAGAAGATGACAAACCCACATGGCCCTCCATGAAAGCCTTCCCAGCCCAATGCACCTCTCCAACAACCTCCTGCTGCCTCTGCTTTTGTGGAGCTGGTGCTGCTGGGGTGGAAGGTTTGACAGAACCAAAAGCAAACTGGATGCCCACGGAGCCAGAGACCCACCTCTGATCTCACTGCCATCAGTGCAAACCTGAGTCCACTGAAAACTGGTGCAGTTTTCAGGAAAATCAGGCTGCATGGGTTGGAATTCACGCCTTTCATTCTCTATTTGAGGAGGAACTATTTTTGGGGGGAGTAAATCTGCTGTGTGCAATAGCTTGGGGCAGTTTTACTTCAGGGACTTAGAAGGAGGGGGTCTTGCCTTCTGGAAAATTGGCTCCTTCATGTGATGCCTCCTGTGAGTGTCTTATTTGCAGAACTCACACCCTACAGACCATCCTGGGTTGTAGCTCCAGCCTTTTCTCCCTGTTCTGGGCACTTTCTCCTGGATAAGGCTCTGCTGATGCTTTTTTCCTGCAGGACCACATAGTTTTCATGGGAAGCCTGACTCTTACAGGTGGGGTAGGAGGCAGCTATTACTTTTTAGGAGGGATTTGTAATTCTGAGGTACATCTCACCCACTTTGGCCAGCTGCAGAGTGCTCTAAAATCCCAGTAAATTCTCTTAAATTCCACCTCTGGCTTGTTCTTTCTCATTTTGGAGCAGATAGCAAATTCCATCTGCGTACTGAAAGCAAAACCAAATCCAGCATTTGCATGAGAACAAACACTAGAAAAAGTTCAGGGGAAATATTTGTGATCAGACTCCTCTTCCCTAAGATTTCCTGTTGCTTTCATTTTTCCCCCTCACCATTTCTTCCCATCCTTGCCACCCACAATGAATATTCAGGCTGGCTTTGTATAAACCAAGCAACGAAAAGAAATTCCTTCATCCTCCCCTTCCTTTTCATCCCTCAGCTATTCAACCCTTGCCTCTATCTGGGCACATCAGCCACTTTAATTTCATAGTGGCCCGCGGATTAACGATGGTATCGAGCCTGTGAAATGACTGTGATAATCAGATTGTGAGGGCCCACGTTTATCTCACTTGAGGAGCAGCAGTTTAGATAAGCTCCACACTAAAGAGAAAGGCTCTTTCTGATGTGGTTTTTTTTTTCCCCCCCTTCTATCACTCTTGCAAACTCATCCTGAAATCCGAGACACGAGTTGGGTCCTCTCTGTCTTACAACGCGTCACTTGCAATAAAGGCTCGGCAGCCCAAATGAAGAACTTCTTGACAGCTCTGTAAAATATACTGTCTTCAAATTATGCCTTTGGGGACCCGTCTCCCACCTCGCTGCTGTCAAGAGTCTGGTGAGCGTGGAGCTGCCTGGAAAATGAGTCAACAAGCTGAGCGGGCAACTGGAAGGAGTAAAAACCCAGCGCACGCTGTATTTGATTAACGCCGGGGAGATGAGAAGGAGGAGGAAAAAGAGCTCCCTTTTGTCCCCGCAGTTAACAAATCTGTCTCTGAACACAGGCAGCAGCTGCAGGAAGAGGGCACTTTATGCACTGTCCTTTTTTTTTTTTGGGACAGATCACTCGAAACACTTTAGTCACGCTGCTTTAATCATCTTCTGCAAAGCCCGAGTAATCAGAGTCTTCTCACGCAGCCCTTCGAGGCTGCGTGGCCGTGTAAATAAATAATTACATCCCAAATTCTGCATGAAAAGGACATTAAGGCTCCAAAGACAAGCACTCCAAAAGCTGGGGAAGGGCAAGATGCTGGTGGGTGGTGCCCACGTGGGGACACACATCAGAGGAGGAGCTGGAATTGCACAAGGGTAAGGGGATGGAAGGGTGACACCTGAGCTGCCTCTCGTGGTCTGGAACCACCTTTCTCCTGCATCTGGCTGGTTACACACTCAGTACTTGTTTCCTTGGCCTTGCATTGTGTTGAACATACTAATGAAAGCAATTAAGCAGCAGGTCTGTGAAGTTCTTCAGGGAGAGCAGAGAACGTGGCTTGTGGTTATTTCAGCTGGAAAGTAAAGCAGGTTTGGTAGCAGTTCCTAAAGCTGTGGCATTTTTGAATTAAAAATTCAAAATGGATGGAGACATCCATGCCTTACATGGATGTAGTCAAGGCCAGTTTTTGCTCTGGTGCAACAGGGAACACTCAAAGCCAGGATTCTGCTGAGAAGAGGCAGCAGAGCTCCTGGAGGCAAGTGTCTGCACATGGGAAATCTCTGGGTGCTCTGCTTAACCCACAGTTCAAGGAGATGACCTTGAGCAATTTCATCTCAATTCAAAGCTGATTTAACTTTGGGATTGGTCTTGCTTTGAGTGGGGACCTCTACAAGAGACCTCCAGAGGTCTCTTCCAGCCCAAGTTGTTCTGTGATTCTGCAAGTTATTCTGTGTTTCCTGCTGACTGTGTTGCATTTTCACTTAAAACTTGAGGGGTTTGATAAGTCTCCAGTTTCCTTGAGTTACTGAGGGAACCAAAACTCTCGTAACTCTCTCCTTAAATGGAGTCTGTCTCCTCTGCTGCAGAGGAGATGTGAAAGCTGAGGTTTGCAGCAGTGGCAGCACATGGAAAGGATGAAGTGGGTGAAATACTGAGGAGGATAGAAGAAAGTTCCAAGGTTTAGACAGGGAAATGTTCAACTGGTTTGAAATTTTGTCCCAAAATGATTTCCTGTTGGAAAAGCTGGATTGAGCAGGAAGGATGATCAGGACAGGGTTTTGGGTGACAGATAAATTTGAAAACTCTTTTGAAGATGAGAAACCCATAAATTCAAAGGTGTGTGATTGTCCCATTCAGTTATTTATCTTTTTCTAAAACTTGGAACAATTTCAGGAGAGCTTGATTCTGCTTAATTCAAAGCAGAGACTAAAGCTTGTGCTTGAAATACAACCTAACCACGACTCTACTTCTTTTTGCCCCCTTGTCCTTTGCAGAAGATCTCAGATTCATTAATATATTTTAAAAAAAATCTTGATTATCTGTTTAAAAATTAAATCTTGATTATTCATTTCTCCCCATTCAAAAGAAAATTTCTGGTTTGTGACCAGCCCTGGCTCTACCACACAAGTCCCTTCATCAGGCACAGGCAGAAAAGTAATTTAGACTAAAATCTTCTTTGTTGACCATTCATTGAAGCCGAGCAGTGCACTTTGTAAAAACGTTGAATAGTTTAAATTGCAGCTAAAACTAATTGTATCGTAGAGATCTGACAAAGAAAGCTCTAAAAAAAGGCCAAACCTTTCGGAGAGAAATGAATCACTGCAGCTCAAATCAAGCAGCCCTAACGGAGGGATGGTTTTTATCTCTGTATCTCAGCTCCTCGCATTTACTGTGAGGTTCCTACAACAGCTTCATCTCAGGGGAGTGTTTGGAAAGCAAATCATTCATACCAGTGAAACTTGTGGCCTGGGGCAGCAGCAGAGAAAAGGATTTGAAGTTTTTGAGCAAAGCTCAGGTGCCCCGTGGAAAAATAAGGGCTGGGGTTATCCAGTGGATGGCAGGGAGAAACCTGGGGCCTGACTTTAGTGAGGAAGTTGTATCCTGTGAGCAAAGTTCTGCAAAAAACCCCATGTAACTAAAATTATAATATAATGAAAGGGGTTGAATTCATATGTACACTGGCAAGTTTGGCGTTTCATAGCTTTGATTTTAAAACACTAAAGTTTTTTTTTCAGGTTTATAAATAACTTCTTTTTCTTTATTTTTTTCTTCTCCTTTTTTTTTTTTTTCCCTAAAGGACAAAGGCTACATTTCCATGAATTCCTCCTTCTTTCCTGCTCTGCTGGTTGTCACCAGGATTCATCTCTCAGATTCACCCTTTAAACCTCCTTTTCTTGTGAGAACCATGATGGGGTGATGGTGCTGATCAGCATTTGAGAGGGGAAAAGTCTCATTTCTGCCTGCTGACAGCAGAGGAATTGTGAGATGGGAGCACCAGGCTGTGTCAGTGCTGAAAAACCAACACAGGCCAGGCCTGGGCTGGCAGCACCAACCCATGGGCAGCCAAGCTGTCAGCAGGACTCCTGATGAGATTTTGGTCCAAGCCCAAGTACATCCCAAAATGATGCCTTGTCATGGTTTGGGTTGCATTCAAGCTCTGTCCTGTCAGTCCAGATGTGTTCTCAACCAACATCTGCTTGTGGCAAGGTCTTCTTCTATCTCAATCCTTTTTTCTTCTTTACTCTTGCTGGTGACAGGGCTGCAGGGAATGTCCTCTGGGCAATGACTTTGGGTTTGTCTGGTCTGTTAAAAAAGGGGACTGAGGGAATCTCTGCAGCTTCCTGAGGAAGGAAAGCAGAGAGGAAGGTGCTGATCCTTGTGGTATCCAGTGATAGGACGTGTGGGAGTGGCACAAAACTGTGCCAGGGAGGTTTAAACTGGAAATTAGGAAACATTTCTTCACTGGGAGGGTGGTCAAACACTGGAACAGGCTTCCTGGAGAGGTGGTGGATACTTTGGGACTGTCAGTGTTTAAGAGGGATTTGGACAAACTCAATAACAGACTTCAAGTTTTGGTCAGCCCTGAATTGGTCAGGCAGTGGGACTGGATGTAGGTCCCTTCCAACTGAAATAATTCCTATTCTATTCTATTCTATTCTATTCTATTCTATTCTATTCTATTCTATTCTATTCTATTCTATTTTAAATTTATGGAGAAAATTTCTCTTGCAACAGTCTCTTCTTATTTAGTTCAAGAACTTAAAGCAAGGGAAATCCCAGGTAGCTCTTAATGGGATGTGCTAAAAATCTCCCAATGCCCCTGATTTCTCCAGCTGCTTTCCTGGATGGATGAGGGAAAGGAGTGTGGTCAGTGCACACAAATGACTCAGGGGATGCAGTCACCATGTACTAACAAGCCTTTCTTGAGTAATTGGAAAGCTGAAGTTTACGGAGGGTTTTTTTAACTGAACTAATACATGACCCCCAGGGAATGGAAAAAACCATTTCCCAAACATCACAATGACTCCATCTCTCTCTTTTCTCATGTCAAACCCCTATTCCAAAGCATGGAAGAGGCAGCACTGCTCCCCCTAGAAAGCTGTAACAATCTCTTTTAATGGTTTTACTCGATGCATTTTCGCTTGGAATGAGTTGCGCTCGTTCCTTATTGAAACCCGAGCTTCCCCCTCCTCCCTGCTTCCACCTCCTCTGGCCAACAGCACCACAAACAACTTCCTAACCAGCCTGCAGCCTTCCCAGCTCGGGAAGCATCAGCTGGGCCAATTAAACTTTGGCAAAGTAATAAAGATCAGGAAACAGGGCGTGAGCAGCCCGTTTCCTGACAGCTTTCAGGAGCAGCTGAGGATGATCCTTGGCATCAGGAGAAAAGGAAGCAAATGAGTCTCCTTCTAACGACCTTAATGGTTGTTAGCTGAGCCTGCTGTTGCCCTCACCTGCTTCTCCTGTTGACCTCCTGGCCCTGAGACATGATGTTACATCACTGTGCAATGTTGATTCGGTCTGGTTAAGCCTGGGTCTCATTCCTTGGCGTTACTAATTCAGCATCATTTAAAATGCACTTAGCTCAGAGACTGCTCTTCCCCCTGTGAATTATTCCACACTTAGCCACATTAAATTTCATATTCTGCTTCTATGCTTATTCACCTTCTCTGTTCAGATCAGCCTGCAAAATCGTTATGTCCTTCTGAGCCCTAACCACTGCCCTTATTTCATTATCTCCAGAAAATCTGATGATCTCCCATGTCCCAATCTGTAATAAAAGGCATTACATGGTACCAGCACAAATGAAGATCCTTGTGAGATTTGATTCTTTTCCAGCTCTGCAAAACACATGTGGTTCCAAACAACCTTTCTGCAGGACCAGATACAAAGAAAATCATAGAGTCACAGGCTGGTTTGGGTTGGAAGGGACCTTAAAAATCATCTCATTCCACCCCCTGCCATGGGCAGGGACACCTCCCACTATCCCAGGTTGCTCAAAGAAGTCCTGCCTGCATTAATTTCTTTCTCTATAGATAGAAAATGCTGCTCAAAACCTCTTCCCTTGCTGGCCAAAGGAATGGTCTTCTCACCACAGCACGTTGCAGCTATGGAGGGTTGTTTCAAACGTGAGCTTTTCTGAGCAATGACACAGTTTTGGCCACAGCCATTTGTGGTGTTGGACTGTTATCAGGTGCTATGATTTCTGTTTATATGCTCCAGATGAGGTCAGAGTTTTTGTTTAAAACCTCTCTAAATCCAGACTGAGTGAATATCTGTATCCCAAAGTGCTGATCCCACTTCATTCATACATTTATATGAGCAGAGGTTGTCAGGCCACTGCCTTGCTTTAAATTGATCCAACTTAATTAAATTAACCCAAGGCAAGGCTTGGGCTAAATATGTGACATATTGGTGTTGGCCCTGTCATGTGCCTTCAAGATCTGCCTTGCAGGTCAGTAACCAGGACAATGGTGGCACTTATTTTGTGTGGGAAAACACTGTTCTCTGCAGTGATCTCTAAATAAAAGCAATTTTCTCTTCTGCAACTACTTCCAGAGGACTGCAGTAGTGGTAATCTGGCACAGTGTAACCTGTGCAACTGTGACAAGCCATAATTTTTCAGGAAAAAGCAGTGAGAGGATCAAGGAGCAGGTGTGTAGTACTCCTGGGCAATGGCAGGTAGAAGCACATCCTAAAGCACTAAAGTTCTGTGGAGTGTGTAAAAACCAGAGAAAGAGAGGAAAAATGTGTTGGGCAATAAACAGGATTATGAGTGGAGTATTTCAAGATAAACATCAGAGTTCTCAGTTCCTGATGGTCAAGGGGCAGAAGAGCCTCCAACAAAAATGGTAACTACTCCAGCACTTGGAATATTTAAATATATTGCTACCAGGACAATCCCACTGTGCTGCAGCAATCCTGCCCCTGGCTGGAGACCACAGTGGCATTCTCAGCCCTGAACTAATTTCCAATATGATTTTGGAAAGTCAGCTCATCTCCCTAAGTCTCTTGCTCCCTTTACACACTGTCTTGGCTATTTGAATTTTAAGCTCTACAGGGCAGATTAACTGCGTTGTGCCTGGCATAAGGTGGCCTGGATTTTTGGCACTACTGAGATAAAACCTGTATTTTTTTTTAAAGCTGCTCTGAGCAGCAGCCCTGCCACAGGGAGACAGACTGCCTGAGAGGAGGGTTGGATTTTATGAATACAATATCAAGTTTGCCCTTGGGGATCCTTCTGTCTGTTGTTGCTAATGATCAGTGATTTTCCTGTTCATCCTGTATGGAAAGCAACAGGGGAAAGCAGTGAGCAGCCCAGCTGCATTATGGATGAGATGGACATGCAACTGGGATGGAGAGGGGTTGCCCTGTGTCACTGAGGTGTCACTGGTGTTACCCTCCCTGCCCACCCACCCTGGGAAGTGGGATCAGTCCTGCTCCCTCAGCAGCCCTCCCTTCTTACTAATTGGCTCTGTGGATGTGGAGCTGTTTGTTGGCTTGAATACAGGATGTGCAGACCCTGGGTCCTGCTCTGATGCCAGAACCTCCAGGAAGGGGTGGGAGAAAGGCTGCCCATCATCAGAAGGAGCAAAGGCAGCCTCCAGGCTTGGTTTGACTGCAGGGAAAGGCAGTGTTTGTGGGGGTTTGAAGCTTCGTTATTGATCAGCACCTAAAAGGATCCGAGAAACAAAGGCTTCCTCCTCTTTAAAGTTCACTTGCAGAAAATAGTGTTGCTTGTTCCTTGGGAGTCAGCTTCCTAGGGAAAGGTTGATGTGCTGCATGTTCCCACTTTGCACAGGCCAGTCGAGGGTGGGAACAGCACTTTGTAGAGTGGAGTAGGAAGCACTTGAAAAGGAGAGAGATTGCTCTCTTCAGACCATTTCTCCACCTGAATTGGGAGGGAGGGCCAGGGGTGGTCTGAGAGCGAGGGATTATTTCTCTCTAATCAACTCCACTGAGCATCTGACACAGAAATCCTCCAGAGTGGTGAATGCTCCCCCTTCACAGAGACTCCCCATGGGCAAGTCACTTGGTCAACTTGCATTTAGTTTCTTTGATGGTAAAAACCCCCCATCCTTCTGCCAGGCTGCTATCAAACCCTGCATTCCATCTAAAAGTAAGGATGCAAATACTGTAATGGAAAGAGGATACCTGGATATTCTCTGTGTATGACATGGAGTATTGTGGGAACACGTTGCCCAGAGAAGCTGTGGCTGCCCCATCCCTGTCAGTGTCCAAGGTCAGGTTGAATGGGACCTGGAAGAACCTGGTCTTGTGGGAAATGTCTCTGCCTGTGACAAGGGACTGGAATGAGGTGGTGTTCTAGTGGATCATGTAGGATTCTATGACTGGAAGCCAAGCCAGCTCTCCTCCAAACAGGAGAGTGCTGAAGGTCCCCAAATCCTGAGGGTTGGATGAGCCAGGGGATTTGTTGAAGTTGAATGGAAAGGAAAAAAGTTGTTGAGATGGCACAAAAATCAAGGATTAGGGAAGGAGCAGAAGTTGGCATCAG
>VYZS01046235.1:9147-22394 GCA_013400695.1 Neodrepanis coruscans
CTTCCACACTCTTCAACACCATAACAGAGGTTTATTTTGTAAAGTATCTCTTTGTCTGCATCAATTGCTTTCCAAGTGTAACTGAAAAGAAAAAAAAGCCAGTCAGTTGGTACTCACGTTGTCCAAACTGCCACCCTCTAGATACCAGCCCCTGAAATAACCAAGTTTAAAAGTAACAGTACCACTAACCTTAGATACATATTCATGTTCTATATTTGTAAATACCAGAAATAATTGCTATTGTGTAGGGACCAAGAACAAAATAGATTTGACCATTTGTAGAGCAAATATTGGGTCCATTTTTCCCTTTCTTCCCCATCAAATCTCTGTGAAGGCCAGTCTGAAAATGTATATTCACAGGTGACAATCCTTTTACCTTGGCAGCCTGATAAATTGCTCAGATAGCTTTGGCAGGCTCCACACTGCACTTTAGCAATAGTTCTTTGGCCACTGTTTTTAGGCAAGTCTAAACAGAACAGGGCAGCCAGTCTCCTCCTGCCTGTCAGCAATGGAGCCAACCAGATTCAGGATCCAAACTGGGATTGAGATTCTCACAGCCTTCAGACTAAAAGATGCTAATAGTGCTTATTAGAGCCTAGCTGCACCTTTATGTGTTTTGCATATTTTTATACATATATATATATAAAAAATTTATATGTATCAAAAGGACAGCTTCTGAAAGGGGATTTCATAAGCTGAAAATGAAGCAGAGTTATCCACAAGAGACTCAGTGAAAGATCATGCTATGGAGCTACAGCCATATCAGAAAGTCAGCTCTCCAAAACCTGGGAAAGGAACACAAAGCTCCAGTTAAATACAACAGGGAATAAATCAGACTAACAGTAGAAAAAAAATTAAATGCAGCATAGTTCAGAGGTAGAGCAAGGATTCCTTCCCCTCACAGCAGGTGCTAGGACTGCAGTGAGATGTGGTCAGTCACATGACACTGCATCACTCAATTTTGAGGCAGGCCCAGGTCAGCCAGTTTAGAGCCAGGAGCTCTTTAGACAGCCTGGCTTACTAGCAGTGTGCTCTGGCCGAGCTCTGTTAAAAAAGCACAACTCAAACATTTGCTGTCAGCTTAGCTCAGCTACTCCTCTTCTGGCACTGACAGCAGCCTGCATCCTCTGAACACCAGGAACTTTTGCAACACAACAGCTTCCCTTCTTCAGTAGGAATGGAAACTTCAACAGGATTAATACAGACTCATCACATCAGAAAACTGAGCACAGTGCCTTATTAGGAATTCCTGTAACTCACAACTTGCATAGGGTTTAAGGTATTATCTGACCCACAGAAGCACTCATCTTAATCTAGACATCTAAACTGATGAGAAGTTTCACCCAAAAAGTTTGTTTGCCTTAATCCCTAGCTCATAGGTGTTGCACCACTTGACATTACCATACAGCAGATCCACCCCCCAGGAAGAGAAACCATTCTTGTTCTGCTCTGAAGTCCAGTCCTTGCATGAGAAAGCAGCAACAACAATTCAGCTACCTTACTCTAGATTTTAAATCCTTTGAGAACTCTCAAACCCAGTACATCTCATATCTAATCAAAGAGCCAGCAGTAAGATACCACATACTTTTCCATTTCAATTACTGACTACAGGGCCTTTGGCTTCCCTATATTACAGCATCCGTATTAATTTCAGTGTGCTAATGGCTGAAACAAGGTGGGGACACATACAAGAGAATTCTCTCTGAACTGAAAAAGCTCTTTTTTGACTGTTTTTGGCAGTTGATAAAATGGTAACAGATACTAAGGCACAAAGCTTTCGATCAAGCTGGAGTGTTCTTCAGTGTGTTGTTTTTTATAGAGAACTTGCAAGTTAAAAAATTCTTGTTCCATTCACAAACAGAAAAGTCCTTCACATAAGAGAATTATCACTCAAGAGATTAAGGGTTTGCTTTCCCAATTCCATGTTATGAAGTAGAGGAAATCAACATCTTCAAGTCAGTTCACCCACAGACCAGAAGCAAAAGAGAAACAAGATGAGCAGCTTACAGAACAAAACCAAAGCAGTCACTGAAGCCAGCCCTTCCCTCTATCCTTTCACAGACCCCTGGACAGGGAAGGTTGAGGAGTCCTTCAAAACAGGCCACATAAAGAAAATAAGAAATCCAATGTTTAATCATGTTCCAACCCCCAATTTATAAATGAAAATCTAGTAGAGTTTCAGAGTAGTATTACTTTCAAGGAAGCTATAGAGACTTATTTTTCTAAAAATGTGTGGGAGGAGCAAGGCAGGATTTATTCATTGGGAGTAACAGCAGCCTAGATGTAGCCTAAGCAGCTGTTCTCAGACAGATGCAAAATAAACTTTCACAATAAAAGCAAGAATTATTTCTCTCACAAGTAAGACTCCTGGCATTAAATCAGTAACTGGGAATAGTTTCAAGTTGCATGTGCTCTACTTTCCAGTAAGATACAAGCTCACCTCTCCACTGCAACCCATAATGGAAACAAGCTGTTGGGAATCACATAACCCGTCCTGACCACGAGTCACATGGACTGGCTTCCTCCAGCTTGCTCAGCACTCACCTCCACCAGTGGTGATGCCTGTTGTAATTACCTCCTCACCACACCAGATGAAGTTATCTTGTTTGTAGGGCTTAAGCTATCCTGCATTCCATGCAGTTGAGCTAGTTTAGGGAGCTGCTATGCCAACAGCTTTAAAAAGCAACAGCCATGGTCATGGAGTGTGATGCACTCTTAGATTCAAGGGGCTCAAAATTGCTACCTAGCAGATTAAACCATTCAAACAGCCATTTCTGGTACAGTTGAAGACCTGGGCTCAAACATGTGTCTGCCTTGATTAAAATTGTCCAAGAGTTATTTTTGCTGAAACCTCAACATGACTCCTGTTTTCTGACTGTGAACTATCCCACAGTTAAGAGGCCTGAAACACACACACAAACATACAACAGCTTCAGGGCAGGCTCTCCTCCCATCTTCTCCCAGTCTGGCTGGCCCCAGCACCCAACACAAGCTGGGCCAAGGGACTGCCCTCTCTCAACATTAACTCAGCAAAAACAACAGGTGCATGTGCGTGGAGAGGGGACTGAACCTGGCAGTTCCCAGTTTGGCTCATGGTGGTTTCTGGCTATGCACCAGCAGCAAGAGGCAGGGCCAGCCCAGGCCACTGTCAAAAGCAGTTGTGCAAGCAAGGTCCAAACAAGTTACTGAGATAATCATGCCTGCAGGTCAGCCTTTCCAGCTACCTACATGCATAAAAATGAAATTTAAAGTACTTTTTGGCAAACTGTAAGAGTAAATGAGAGCTCTGTTTTTTAAAAAAAAAAACAAACAAAACAAAGATGCAATATGGAAAACATAACATGAGAAAGGGAAAAGCAAGCCCAGTTTACCTTGTAGCTGAAGCACTGGAGAAGACAAGGTGTAAATGGCTACCAGCTGCCACAGCACATGTGCTGTCATGCCAGAGCCACTTCGAGATCTGAGCACTAGTGAACCACTTCAAATGCAGCAGAGCACCAGAAAGACTATTGCCACCATTCTCATAATCATGGATCAAGCTTTTTGGTTCTCCAAAGGCTACCTGAGGGAAGGTTACCTGCTAGGAAGGACAGTACACCCTGCTCCAAACAGCTGTAAAGCACAGTTACAACAAACCGCACATTTCCTCTCTGGGGAATGCACCTAAATGGCTCAATTTGATGAGCAATTTGATGAGGGGGTGTTACATGGATGAGCTGGCAGAGTAACAAGGCAACCTACAACCACAGAGTTGGAAAGAAGATCCATATATGATTACGCATCCACAAAATTTTGAGTCCAGAAGCTCCTCAGCTACCAGAGCAGTGCAGATTCAACTAGTGTCTGAAGCTCTTTATGAGCAGTTTCAAGCAGCACAACTTCCAGGATGGTCACTGTAGGTCTGAAGCTTGCAGCTCACTTGCCATGGAAATCACTATTAGAGGTGGCTACTGTGTTCCCACAAATACATATGGTAAAGAGATTTCTATGTCAAAGCAAGCTCTCCTTGAATGCTTGAATGGCACAAAGTTCAGCCATTGATATGATTCCAGAGCTTTTCAATGCATCCCTACACAAGCTTAGTGCTGCTCTAGCTTACCACCCATCACCTTTTCCAACTCTCACACACACTGTACGTCTTCAGACAAGTTTTGTTGCATGTGCAGCTTGTGTGACAGCCTTACAGCTACACCGCAAGCTCTTCAGCTTTTTCCATCCAAAAGACATTTGGTCTTTCATGCTGTATATCTACTACATCACTTTAAAGAATGCTTAACAAAAAGACAACAATTTGGAGTACACAAGAGCTATAGAAGGCTCATGTGCTCAGAAATCACATTCAAACCAGTTTCCCAGGCATGCCAAGCAACCACGCACATAGGCAAGTAAGCCTAGTAATAACTTATTTAAGTGGGAGGTGTAGTAAATATGTCAAAGCACTTAACAGAGCTGAGCAAGTGCACCCAAAGGTCACTTCTCTGTCCTCAGCACATGCTTCTTCAGAGGCCAAGCTGAATGCTAACCCCAAAGCTTCAAGCAGCACACGTGAGCACAGTTGTGTTTTCATGACAAAGGCTGAAGAGACAGCATTCAAATTAACGGAAACATGCATCACATAGTCGGCTGCAGGAGCTGTGCTATTAAGAACTACAACATTAAACATAAAGTAGAATTGACTTACAACCCCAAAACTGGAAGTGTGCATAGTAGTAATCCTGTGTTGTACAGCAGTTTGAGATTCTCTTCCACTCATGAGTCTAAAAGCTAATAGGTTAGGCATCAACTCCTATCCTTGCAAGGAGGCAAAAACATCACCTGTCATTAAATTACCTCTCATCCATCCATCATAGATTTTCAGGCAACACACAGAGGAGGCAGTTTGTATTTAGTGCTTTCCCATCACATTCGAAACATTTTCTGCAATTTTTTTAGAGAGGAAAGAAACTAACTTCCAGTAACTCCCCCAATGCTACATGGAAGGTGAACCCAAACTGTCAAGCCTTCTTTTGAAGTAGATAGACTTAAATAACTGTTCACAAAATTAACACTAACTTCAGATCTTTTTCTGCATTTTAACATGAAAAATACATAGAGAAGGAAAAAAAAAACAGGGAAAGAGACCAAACTAATTAGCTAACTTCCCATATCCAACCAGTTCCCTGTATTCTTTCCCAGGTGCTCAGGCTAAAGTAACCCTGGAGAAACCTCTACTCAGAAGACAAAAGGAGAATTCCAATTGCAAGTCATATGACAGCACAGTCAGCTGCCAGAGCACACAAGAACAAAGGAGAAAGCATAAAAATACCCCAGTGACCAAAGCCATGACATTAGGCAAGGTTTCAGAGAATGAAAGGTTTTCTTCTTCGCCCAGACTGTCCAAGCACACCAGCAGTAAGGCTACACAAAACAAACAGTGAAAATCACCAAGTCAAGTTTAAGTAGCCTCATGCCACAGTTGTTGCGCAAAACAGTGTTGACACCTTTCCTCCTCCCTGCAAAGCAGCTTTCCTATTCTTGCTTAGGAGAGAGCCGGTGCCTCTTCCAACCCCCAATAGTTCCCTTCCTTGTCCACCTTTTGGCATTCACACACTGGATGCAGAAGCTGCCGCAGTTTCACCAGCCCTACCACAACACACAAAAGCCAGGACGCTGTTTTCTTTACAACTGTACAAACCAATAAAAAACTTGTCTTAAGCAGCACAAAAAGAGGTTGGTCAGGGACTTGTCCTGCACATCTACACTGAGTCTTTCAGCTGAGACATCCACCAATAGTGTGTTTGTGCTACCTGCATCATCAGTCACTTGGTACAGTTTTTTAGCAACTGTACCTGAGCAGACACTTCACCAAATTCCACAGGGACTTCCCACCTGTCAGAGCACGAGTTCTTGCTTTCAACTTTACTCATTCTAGATTACGAAGTATAAGTCCTTCACAGTAGTTTTTCCTGCTGTGGCACAGCAGAAAATGCATGTTTTTGTAGCAGTCCGTCTTAAAAGGAAAGATTGTGCTATTTGCAGATTATTTTCACTTGCCAGCAACAAAACAAAACTAGCTTAGGTAACTTGAATCCAAAAAAGAGTGCACATCCCCTCAAAGGCACTCTCAAATATTCCTCCAGCCACACACACGCAACAAAACCAAGACAGATATGGATGGGACTTAACACTATTCTCAAAGTAGGAACTGCTTGAGAACAAAATAATTTCGTGGGTTGTTCTAAACAAATGGCTCGTCAGGGGAGTTAAATTCCCTCCAGAAGCTACAAAATAGTTTCTTGCTTCTGTCTCAATTCCATAATTAGGCTCATCATCTGACATAACCATTTTCGGCCACCCTCACCTTACAAGTAAACCTTCTTTTTTATAATTTACGAATATCATACCTTAGATCCCACCAGGGGAGGAAAGCCCATTCCTCCAGCAATCCAGCTTCTGCCTTCAGTGCTATATTCACCACGTTACACTGGTGCCTGCCCAGTGCCACTGACGGAGATAACACATTCTTGTACACAGCCCTGCATATTCTACCTAAATAATGAAGAAATTAGGACCAGCAAAATATTGGTGGCAGACTGAAGTCACAGCTAAAATTAGAGCAGAAACATGCCACGACATGAAGAACAGTGCCATTTCCACAGAGCAGTTCTCAAAGCTCTCTTAACTCACCGGTAACTAACTTAATGGCACACGGTGAGATCCTTAGTAAAAAAACAACTATCAAGTGACGCCCCTTCCAAAGCACTTTGGGTTTTTCCCCATTAGGACGGACACAGAGACAAAAAACAGCGCTCCTGACCGCAGGCGCCTCCTCATCCTCTCACCTGCAGACTCCCTGCGCCTGCACAGAGCCAGGCGATGATGGCCCGGAGGGGACCGGCCCCGCTCGGCCCCCGCGGTCCCTGCAGGGCCCTCCGCCGCCGCAGCCCCACTGTGCTAGCCCGGCCCCGGCCCGGGACACCCGCACGCCGCTGCCCGGCCTGACCCCCCTGCCCCGAAACGCGAGACCAAAAGCCCTGCTCAGGCCGCCCGGGAGACCGGGCCCACCCAGCCGAGCCCGGGGCTGCGCTCCCGCGGGGCAGAATCGGCACCGGCACAGACCCCTCTCTCCGCGCCCCCTGACCCCGCCTCCAGCCGCCCCATCCCGCTCCCCACGGCCGCCCACCTGCATAGGGGCCGGTAGGAGTCGCCGAGGCCCGCGGCGTGCGGCGGGCGCAGCGCCAGGAGCGCGGTGAGGATGAGGAAGAGGAGCGGGTCCATGGATCCGCAGCCACGGGCCGGCACTGCCCCAGGACCTGCCGCAGATCCGCCGCCCGGCCGCGCGTCATGTGACCACCGCGCTCCCCCGCCCCGCTCACGTGACCGCAGCCATGTGCGGACACTGCGATCACATGACTCGTCTGTCTCGCCGCACAGCGGGCGGAGCCTCCCCGCGAACCCCCGAGGGATCGGCCCTTCGCTCCCTGCCCTGCACTTGCTTTGTCCGCACTCCCTGCACGGCCTGCACTGCCCTGCCCTGCCTGCGCTCCCTGCGCTCCCTGCGGAGGGGGTTCTGTGGGTCCCGAGCAGTTCCGGATGGGGCTTCCCTCCAGTGGAGCGCAGGCGGTTGGAGCTGCCGGGAGCAGGGTCGGGACTGTGCCCGGCCTCGGGGATGGGAGGGAGGGAGGGAGGGAGGGGGTGTGAGGTGTGTGGGGCGCCTTGTGAGTGGCTTGGAGCGTCCCGGAGCGGGTCCAAGCGGATGGATAATTGAGGGAGGGAGCATCTCCCTTACGAGGACACGGTGAGGGAGCTGGTATCGAAGCGGCTGAGAGGGGACCACAGGAGTGTGTACAAATACCTAAAGGCGGAGTGCCACGGGGATGGAGCCAGGATCTTCGCGGTGATGCCAAGCAAGAGGACAAGAGGCAACGGGCAGAAACTGATGCACGGGAAGTCCCACCTGAATATAAGGAAAAAACCTTACTTACTGTGCGGGTGACCACGCACTCGAACAGATTGCCCAGAGAGGTTGTGGAGTCTCCCTCACTGGAAATACTCAAGAACCGTCTGGTTGCAATCCTGTGCAATGTCCTTTAGGATGGCCTTGCTTCAGCAGGGAGGTTGGACCAGATGACCCGCTGTGGTCACTTCCAGCCTTTCTGATTCTGTATTCCTATGGCTTGGTGATGGACTCAGAGAAATCCGGTTTGGAAAACTTTAAATGGGGTTTTAAATAAGTCACTTGAAATGTGCTCTGAAATCTTGGGAGAGACCAGAAAACTAGACCAATTAAGGATGAAGCAGGAAGGCTGAGGAGGCAACGGCAGTGATGTGGCTGATTGGCTGCAGGAGTTATTACTGCAGCGGGGAAGCTGGCGTGATGTAGAAATTAGCCCCATTTCAGGAGAGCAGGAGCAGAGCCTTGCACAGGGCAGCAGCCTTGTCAGGAGGAAGTGGAACACACGGTCCGACCTCCACTGCCTCCCGGACTACCGACAAAAGCCATCTGGCCCAGAGCTTGTGTAATTATTTCCAGGATTTAGCAAATTTTAACTGGCGTGTTAAGATTCAAAATTACTTAGCAGTTAATTTTCATGAAAATGCAGTTAAGAAGGAGAGCATCTTTGAGAGTGAGAAGAGGTGAAAAGGTTGTGAGAGTGAAAAAAAATTTACACTAGTTGACCAGACAGCTGTCTTACTTGTGTGAAGAAACTCTGTTGACTAATTATGAACACTTTCCAAAAGCCATTTGCACAAAGAAATGCAAAAGGCCTACAAACTGAAATACTTCCAGTTTTTCTTGCCCAATTCCCTGGTATCCAAGGAAATAAGTAAGACAGCACTGAAGATCTGCCCCTGTGGCAGCTTAGCCTGATTCCAGGCTGCTGTGATCTTCTTTTCCTCCCTTTTCTCTCAGATATTCTACTTTTTTCTGTTTCAGAAGCACTAGTTCTGCCGCAGGGCAGTCAGCTGGCTAAAGATGCTGCTCGGGCTGAAAGCTAACATACTATTCTAAGTGTTTATGTAAGTTTTCGGCTGTATCTGTTGCCTGACTTGGCTCACTGCATGTCTGCACAAACCACCACCAGCTCAGGAAGGGAAAGAGGAAGGCATGGCCATTGCTGCAGGGGGAGGTGGCCCTGAGTAAAATCCGTTGTAGCTGCTGTGAAGTTTCACCCAAGCAGAAGAGCCACAAGTTACAGCTCCCCACTGCCACACAAGGCCTGAGCCCCCAGTCCCCTCTGCCTGTCTGCTTTCATGGAATGTGCTGGTATTTGTGTAAAGTCACTCAATTCAACTCATTAGTCCAACAGAAAAAAAAATCACTTTCTAGGAAAAATAAAAAAAAAAAAAGAAAGGAATCTTTTCCTACTGGCTCAGAAGTTGTAGCAGCTTAGTACAGTGATGAATCCTGGCAGAAGGGCAGGAGAAGAAGAGGAGGATCAACCATATTGGTTGTGGCAACTTAGCTTTTAGAGTTATCACAGCCGAACTTAACAGCATTGTCTTCAGCTGATGCAGAGTGAAAGAACTTCAGTCTTTATACTGTAAAGACAGTTGTGGCATGAAATAATAATCAGCCTCTCTTTGCTCATAACCTAAGACAAAAAATTAATAAAAAAGACTGGGTAAATGCTGTAATCCTCAATAGTTTCCTACTACTATATGATAGATTATTGTGAATTCTTGCTCTTTTATTTTAACCATCCGTGGATTCATTAGAGCTCCAAATCTGATTACCCAAGAATCCCTGTTGTCTGGTTTTAAAATTCTAGTCTGTATAGTTTAAAGACAAGCTTGAGGACACAAACTCAAAGGCTCAAAAGAAGACAAAAGCAGTTGACAAAAGGAGTACAAAGTCTGTTATTTCTGTGGTTATGTTTTTTAAGCTTTGCTGCTCTGCTAGCATCGCACACTCTAAACAGAGCAGTGCAAATAGATAAGATTTACTGGAAAATCTGTCTCTGCTTACCAAGTTGAATAAAAAATGTATTGACCAGGGAATTCACTGCATACAGCAGAGCGGGCAGACAATACTATAACTGCTGATATTACTAGCAAACTGGGTTTCTGCAAATAGGAGTTCATACCTGAAATTGTCTTTGTGTACGTTTAGGTGTGTGAGTGACTCCACTGAAGACAATGTCTCTGCCTACCTTGCTAACATTACGTATAAAGAGTCCAGTATAAAGGGCCCGGCAGTGTAGAAGCAGTTAAGATACCTGATAAAAGCTATATCAAAGTTGTTTACTGACAAAAGAACGAAAACATTTAGAGTGACATTTCTCATTGTTTGTACCACTTGGTATGCTTAAGGCTCTATATTTGCACAAGACTCAGTGGCTTCAGAGTATTTTCTTTGCATACAGGGAAAATACATGAACAGTTACCTAGCAAGACGTAAAAAAATTAAAATATTGGGGGAAAAATCACAGTTGGGAAGGGGAAAAAAAACCAACAGAAATTCTACTTTCATCTGTTGTGCTAATACATATGCATCAGCCTAACAAGGAACCAAAGTTGCAGGACAGCAAGGATAGCAACAGAGCTGCAGAAAATATTGAAAAACACATTACAACTAAAAATGCCTCTAAAATAAAATTATAAAGTAAAAGTTTGCAGATTCCAATCCTGTGCAAAGCATATGAATTCCAATCCTGTGGCTGTTTCCATTTATGATATATTTCCCTTAGCTTTTATAATAAGGGGGATGCTGCAGTTCTCTCAAGATTCATGTAATTTCCCCCATGTTTGAAGGTAGCTGCATGAATAAAAATTGGCAGGAGCTACATGTCAGTCATTTTTGTATCCTAAACTCTGTTTTGCAAATAGGAAGGTATGTTTCATCCTGAGTATCATTTATGAATTATAGTGTAAATATCCACTTCCCATGCTTAATGATGTTGGCATCTCAGCCAACCAAATACTGTGGCACAGTGTTAAAATACTCTAAAATTATGTAAATGTCTTAATCTTACCTTTTCCTCAGGAGAGGCTTTGCTGCTTAGCTGCTAGTTATGTTGAGTAAATGCCAGTATACCATAAAGTGATGCTGCAACTTCCATGTCATGGATAGTTTTCAGTGGGCAGGGTATCATGAATGGGTGATGGATGCATAAGTCCTCCAGGATTCTTCACTTCAGCTTTCCAGGTGTCAGTTGTCACATCATTTCACATTCTTCTGTCTCACAGTCTTGCTCCATGTGGCCAGAATCAGCTGTGCAGTTCAGGCTGGCTGAGAAGCAGCTCATTTCTACTGTTACTGTCTCAGTTCCCTTTAACACTCATATCTGATCTCTGCCTTTTCAATAAATAGGAACAAAAAATTTCACTGTCCAGAGCTGGTTTTGCATTTGATTGTGGCAAATTCTTTCTCCACTGAGGTCTGAACAGTTTATTTCTATCTGTATGTAAGACAACACTATAATAAAATGGGTATTTTTATACTCTGTGAAAGCTATATAAGGGTCTCCCATGAAGCTGTGCAGTCCTTCAGAACTACTGCTTACAGGGTAGTTCTCTCTTCTTTCCTGTTTCTTGCTTGCTACACCTATTAGTCTTCCTAATATTACACTCCATATTGCCAGTATTTCTGAGTGCTTCTTATTCTTCTTGCTGCTCCTTCAGTCTTTCACAGTTTCTCTAATGCTTTCTACTTCTTTTCTTTCCTTATCCGTTCTGGTTCTGCTCTCTTTAGTATTTTTATAGGCAAGCTCTTGATAAGAGTTACCTCCTGATTTGTTACGATGAATTATCCCGCTTTATAACAATTTAAAATAAGACTGTTGAGAAAAACAGTGCCTGATGACCTTGTTTTGCAGATTAAGTTTAGGCTTCTCAGTGCAGCTAGAGAGATAATGATATTTCCTAATCTTGTTGACACTGTTCAATGAAACTAAAAGAACATCAACTTCCTCTGAAGACATTGGCTTTATTTGAAATCTTTGTATTGTTGAGAAAGGCCTTATATGCTGTACTTGGTGTATGCACTGAAAAGAGCACTGTTTTGTACTGTAGTTTAGAAGATTAGAAGATGCCCCTAGTCAAGGCCATTCTTGAGCCATTGCCTGAGCAAATCTATAGTGCTTTTCTGTATTCCTCCACCTCTTTTGACATCTTTGGTCTAACTTTCAAAGCATATGACTCTTGGCTATTTATGCTAGGGTCAGAACTCAAGGATAATTCACCAGCTAGGGCCTGGGTTACTTGGTGGACTTGCACCAAGTGGAGCAATAACTGTAAAATACAAACCAGTGGTGCTTCATTGGTATTCAATGGAATTTCACTAGGGAAAGTTTTTTATGTCAGAGGAATATGATTTTATTTCTCTGCTAATCCTAATTATGAGCAATTTAACCTCAAAGCACATTACCAATGCAATAAATGTAAAGTGAAAGAGTCTTCAGTGTTTAAAACTTGTTACCCAGTCCTGCATGTTTTTACTCTGTGTCTCTCTTCACAAGTTGGTCTGTTTAACTCCCAGGAGCTTTTGTCACTATGGTCTTGTTGACAGCATCTGTGAGTTAGCCACCATCCTTTGGTTCTGTGGCCTCTGCCAATACCAGACTAGCATGTAATGTGAACCTGCTCTTGGGGACCTACCTCGCTGTGTCCCCAGAGAGCATTCTGTCAGATGAGCAGCTATAAGCATTGTGGCAGAAAACACGGTCGCCACTTGTAAGGCAGGATTTGGAAATGAAAATGTCCCCAAATGTATTTGTTATTTCAGAATAATTTTCTGACAGTCCCCTCTGTTTCCTTCCAGACAGCAATCTTCTAGGCTGTTATCTGTTATCATTAACCATGTATTCCAAAAATAATCACCATCTCTTTCCAAAAATGAGAATCTATCATGTTTTCCTCTCCAATAACTTCATTTTTCCAATCATGTTTCAACTTCTGGAGATGAAGTGTTTCACTTGACAGCATCTCGGACCTCATCTGTAACTTGATTATCTCAATGTAAATTGCAGCTCAGCACAGAAGGATGTGCTAATAGGAAAAGATAATCTCCTGCTTCCTCATTGTGTGGGTTTTGGGTGGGGTAGAGTTAGTTTTCTTTGCAGTAGCTGCTATGGGGCTGTGTTTTGGATTTGTGTTGTAAATCGTGTTGGTAATGTAACAATATTTTCTTTATTTCTAAGCAGAGCTTAGACAGCAGCAAGGCCTTTTCTGCCTCTCACCCAACCCCACCATTGAGTAGGCTAGTGATGTACAAGGAGTTGGGAGGGGACACAGCTGATCCCAACTGATCAAAGGGATATCCCATA
>VYZS01046238.1:3848-20380 GCA_013400695.1 Neodrepanis coruscans
TTACAAGTTTGGAATGCTGAGCACAGTAATATCCTCTTTCAACACTACTAGATCTAGAAGAGGTCTTCTGGTGACCCTAGGTAGATTAGATAGTCAAAATTATTTAGAAGCGAACTTTTTCTTCTGTGAAAAAGTCATGAAAAAGTCATAAAAAAGTACGGGGAAGGAGATGTTTGGATATATGCCTTTTTGTCCCTTCATGATATGTAATGAAAACATGCAGATTTCTTTTCTTTCTTCTTTTAAAATTAGAAAATTCAGTCTTTGTCTGTCTAGAAAGAAATCAGAAGTCAGAAATGTGACCAAAGAACAGAGTGTGCAACATCCAATATTTTAAAAATTCTACCAAAATTGGGTGACCCCTTCCATATCACACCTGTTTTCATAAATTCTCCTTAAATCACACAGTCTTAATCTCTTGTGTTTATCCCAGATCTCCTTCATTATTCAGTCTCTACAATAAATGCCAAAATATTCTAAAGAATTTGCTTAACCTCATTTGACCAGTGCCTGTTATCACATTATAAAAATAATGTATCTCAGGAAAATACAGCCTCCTTTACAGTAGTAGGAATTGTACTAGTGCTAAAGTTATTTTATACTTAACCTTCAATCCACCGTGCTCTGGGATATAAACCAATCATCACTGACAGAGATTAGCAAGAAATTTCCTCTAAGGGCAGAGTATTTCATAAGTGATCACTGCAGGGTTTCTTGCACTTTCCTCTAAAGCATCTGGTAACGGCCATTGTCAGATGGAATAATAGCATAAGCAAGCTGCTCGTCTGATCTGGAATGACTTCTCTTATAGCTAAAGCTTTTGTCCCTGATCTGCCTCTTTATTTTCCCTGCATTTTGAAAGAGGAAATGCAGATAACTCCACAATTATTACCAGCTAACTAGCAAAATCTTTCTTTTGTCCTTGCATAATTCCGTAGAAACGCAGCAATGGTCATCACAGAGGATCATGTTATCTATTATATGCAAACTCCAGGTATTACTCTGGACTAGCTTGTGGAAAAAGTATTTTAAATTATGTATTTTAACTTAGGATTCATCTTCCAAGTGTTCCTGGAATGTTTACTGTTCCCAAAAAGATCTTATGTAAATATTTCTTCCATTGAGACAACAGAAACAAATAAAAAAGATTTACAAGAATGACCTATACACAGATTCATAAATTTTTTATTTGCATGTGTTGAGTTAAATAAAGTACAACTTTCTTCAGCAGATACCTGAATCAAAAATTAGCATTCTTTTAAAACAGTTGTACATAACATTAGTTTCCTTAGGAATTAACTAGTCCCTTGAAGAACAACTCATATCAGTATGTAGAAAAGGAGAGGTGATAATTTCAAATCTCATCATGCAAAAGCTGATAACTACACTGAAGAAATTACAGTGAAGGCAACTAAAATTCAAAGGTAGCCTATACACATATATATCTATATATATAGACATATATATAAATGTACATTAATATCTATTACTGTTTCTGAATAGTTTCATATTTCTGTGATGGAAAGAAACAGGCCTACATCACAGCAGATCACATTTGATAACAGATATTAAAGAAAAATATTTTCTTACCTGTTCAGTTCCTAATTTACTGGGGATTCATAAAATATATCAGTTACTGAAATTCCCACACTAAAATATTGCAGCAACAGTTTTCAAAAACCATAAAAAATTATGAAGATGATTTCATCAGTCACAGTCCACTGAGTTTTTTGTTCTGATTGCATGCAGATATCGAAGGTGTTTTTCAGAGACCTGTCTGGGAAAACCAACTTATTTTGCATTCTTAGCACAACAAAAAAAAACCAGTATCTTATATACTACTGTGGTAAACACAGGCATCTATACAGGAACTAACACTGCCATTGACAAACGACAGAAATTAATGATGATTTTACAACGTGGATACAAAGATTACTCAGCAGTGACTACAAGAGAGCTCAGCTGTGGTTTGTGCTCTTCAACACTGATTTGCTGCCTAAATGCTAATGGAAAACCCATTTTAATAGGAAGAAATAAAGGACAAAATTATAACACTTGTTTACTGAGATTCTGAGTCCAGTATCTCTGCCTGGGTTCAAAGCATTAACCAAGGTTTTAATATAGTTATGGTTGTGTTCTTGTATATTTGCTGAGTTGCAGTGACTGGTCAGAACCATTAAGGGAGTGTTTGGACATAACTTTTTACTGTCTCTTTTTTTTACCTTCTCAAATGCATCAAAATTTGTACATATGAAGCATAAAATAAAATTACCTGGAAAGGACAAAGCCTAAAGCAAATATTGCAACTTTCCTAGCATCGAACCATTGTATTAAAAATATTAACCTGGTAAGCTGGTCTATAGTGCATCAAAGGACATTATATTCATTTTATTCATTATATTCAGTTTGAATAATTTCCACTAGGGGATTTGTCTTCATAAAATTGTTGGTATGTCATTTGTCCTAATCAACCTGTCATAAGACTTTCTTTTACTATAGTTTATTAAAATGCATTGGGATTATGCAACAGTCATGCACTCCAGATACATTAAAACAATAAATCAAGATATCAGCCATGAACAATCTCAGGTTAAGGATGTTCTTTATATGGTATAGATGACACTAGAGGCAGTCACGCACTGCTCAAAGAACTTAATATTCTTCTTTATATTATTACAATTAGGACCATATGGTGATATAAATGTCTACAATCAAAAAACAAATAAACAAACAAAAACCAACCAAAAAAACCCCAAAACAACATTGTCATTTCGTAAGTTAAAAATTTAGTGTTAACACTTAAAGTTCACTATTTTAGAACTACCCATAAAATGGATTTTCTAAGTAACTTTCTCTGTATTGTTTATTCTGTATTTGTGTGTTTGAGTGAGTTTCCTCCTTTTAAGAGGAATATAGTCTGTATTCACACACAAAAAAAGATTTTTTTTCCTACCTACGATCAGTGCATTAGCACTTGTGGGTTTTTTGAAGTTAAATGTAAAAATTTCTGTTTGTTCTCAAAATGTACCCAGGAAAAGCAAAAACCCTCAGCTTTGGCCTAAACTGGATGACAGTGGCAAAATTCATTGGTGTCTATAACAGCCTATGGTAAAATCTTATGATTCGAGCTATAGAAAAATTGTCTGCCTTTAAAGTAAATATTTTTAAAGCAAAATATATGAATCTTTTTGATTTGTACCTTAGGTCATTTATCAATGTATTTTCCAAGTGTTTTCTCCCATATTCCTCAGGCCCTGAAAAAATTAGCTTAAATTAAAACTGAGACTTCTGAACAGTTGCATAAAACACAGATGTGAGTCACAACAGAAGCACAATATTATGATTCTCATTCCCCCAAAAATCTATAGAATTTCCACTTTTGCTTTCCTGGATAGAGAGGTCAGCCAATACCAAGCCTCCTTGAAAATCCTACCTTGATGAACTATGCTTTAAAAGAGATTCTTTGAAAAATATCAAATAAAAGTATATTGAATTCTCTACTGTACAGAAGAAAAGATCCAGCTGCATGTAAAAATAGGAGTTCTTAAATACTCGTCAGACTGCAGCACAGCATCAATGGGAAATTCTTTGATTAATATTTTGTGTGAATTTCGGGAAATTCATGTCTTCTCCACATTTCTCAGTCTACTAAAACAAAATAGACTGATACCAATTATTTTGAAGAATTATTTTTAATTTTTAAAATATCATTTCCAATAGGATAAGACAAGTGTTAGGAAAATGGTGGTATTACCAGTGACGGAGAGTAGCATGGCTCAAAAATATATAAAGACAGAACATATGCAAAACCAACCTTCTCATAAATTCTCATGTTTTTAAAAATTAAAGACAAATTTGGAACAGGGGTGCCTACAGAAATAAACAAAGTTCAAGGTAAGCTTTTTTAATTCTATGTGCAGTTCTGTCGAAAAAAATTCAGGTTTGAATGGGAATCCTGCCATCTTGTGGTCACAGATTTCTCTGTAGTACTCCATTCAGCAAGTTAATGTTGAATATAAATACATACAGCTTTTGTAAAGACTCATTAAAAAGAAATTTATGCTTTAACAACTGCAATATCATTTGACGAATTTTTTGTGTTACCTAGTCATAATAATGCCATCCAGCTCAATGAAATTTTGCACAGCGTGTTACTTATAAAGATAATTTTATCTCTCTTGCCTGTTTATTCTACACATTTAGAGGATATATGTATTTTTATTTATTTAATGTTCACTACTTGAAAGACTTTTGCTGTACTTTTGTGTGTATTTCATAAGATATACCTTGGGTTTGTGTACATTTGCCTATTATATGTGATTTGCTAGCATGCAAGATGCAAGCTTCCAAGCCAGCTTTGCTGTGAGAAGAAGGCTCTATTTAGAGATGCAATAAGTGATGGTGATTATTGCCTACAAGTTCAAATTGCTTGAGACTTATAAATCATGATATAACACAATATATTTCTGTACTACTCCAAGGGAACATACACTCATAAATAAGATCTACATGTGATAAGGAACAAGAAACACCTGGTGACTCTCCTGGTGTTCACCATGATAGTCTTGTGACAGTTTGTTAGAAATGAACCACTTCAAAAGTTCTGAGGTGAAAAGCCAGAATTCAATCACCATTAAAATAAAGTCTTTTGAACTTGTTCAGCCACATAGAGTTCACACATTGAGATCGTCCAAGAGAAGACTGAAGTTCTTTGGAACAGCAATTTTCCACTCCATCTCTCCATTCTCCAAAATACTCATTTCTATCATCTGCTCCCCAAAATACACTCACCGCAATGATAACTGCTTTCCTGACACCCCAAGAATTTCTTACTCCAGATTTCTTTTTCTGTCTCTTTGACTGCCTGTTTCTCAGCAGTTCAATTCCACACTTTTCGTAGCCTGTGCCTTTCTTCTTCCTCTTTATGATCCTTTTTACATTTACTCTCTGCATTTCCCCCACATTCCTGAAATGGAGTAAAAGAGTAACTGCAACTGTGAGGCAGAATAAGGCATGGGTGACTGAGTTGAACGGGAAAGACAGAATGGAGAATGAAGTAAAACCATGTACGTGGGACATGGTTAGCATGAGAGGAAAAGTAAATCAAGTAAGTGGGTGGATGAGGAATGAACAATGATAGCTAAGCTGAAGAAGAGTAAAGAATGCTTAAGGAACACTGTAAAGAAGAACAGAGAAACAAACCTACTCAGGAAGATTTGGATGGAAAACTTAAAAGAAAGAGGGAATTCACAGAAACTGGAATAAAAAACCGGACAAAGAAGCCACTGTGCCCAAATTAAAACAACAGCAAAGAGCTTGACCTTGAACTAGGAAATACTACAGGACTACAAACCATACAAATAGTAGGGAGGGGAAAAAAAAATAAAAATGAAGGATATGCTCAACGCTTTCTTTAAAATAACTGAGTTTCTATGCTGAAAGGCAGCAAAATTGAAATGAAATTTGGACTTGGTTGGGAAAGGTGATGAGAGAAAACCTTACATTTCTCATGTCAAAACTGATCTTATACCCCTCCACATTTGCCTTTCTAGCTATCTCCAAATAAACCCTACACCATAGACCAAGTCCATTCTTGGTATGTGTCCTCAATATTCCTTTGAAAATCTGGTCTCTTCTTGCTCAGCATCTTTTAACCCTCCACTTTTTACAGGAAATTCCTTGGTATTTCATTCTTCTCATATCTTAGACAAAATAACCAATTTTCTGTTAGGAGAAAATCTGGTGACTGCAAACATTTCTATTCTTTGTTTCCATAGGTTATGACCAGTTATCTCCAATAATGGTATCATGACAACGAAGTGTTGTAAGCTTCAAAACAGTCTGCACAATCCTGCCCATAAAACTTTGGGCAATTATTTAGTATCTGCCATCATCATTCACACTAGCTTAAGACTTAGCAAATTTAAATATCTCATGCATATGTTGTTATTACTATGTGCCTAGGACAAAGACAGAATTTCTAGGCTTCTTTAAAAGCAAAATGCCATTGAAGAAAGACAAATAATTTAACAAAATTATTATTTCTAATGTATGTTAAGACAAATATTAGATTAACAAGTTTTGATCACAGTACTCCTGAGCCTTCAATGGATCATGGTGGATTTTTTATCCATAAAAAGTCATAAATAAAAGTCCTGTATTCAATAAAAGTCCTGTATTGGCAATGAGTGAAGTGGCAAAAATTTCAAAGTGTAAACTGAACTCAAAATGAATGAAAAACTGGGAAATGTAAAATTTTGCCTGTTTATGTATAAGTGAAAAGCAATTGATAGTGCAACATAGTCATAAAATACTAACTTTGTAGAAAATTTTTACTTACTTTCTGGGTTAGACTGCTTAGACCCTTGGACTCACTTTGAGAAATGTATTTTACTGGAGGTGAATGGGATCCACCCATCAGAGAAGGAAAAGAGTATCCTCAGTCATAGGCAAAGCTGGCAAAGAGGTCTTTAAACTAAAGCTGAAGAACATGCAGTGATAGGAAAAGGTGTAATGGCTTCAAACTGACAGAGGGTAGGTTTAGATCCAATGTTAGAAAGAAATACTTTATTGAGAGGGTGGTGAGACACTGGAAAAACTTACACAGAGGAGCTATGAATGTCCCATCCCTGGCAGTGTTCAAGGCCAGATTGGAAGAGACTTTGAGCAACCTGGTCTAGTGGAAGTATCCCTGCACACATACTAGATGATTTTTAAGGCCTCTTCCAAGCCTAAATATTCTGTGATTCTATGATAAAATCAATTTTCAAAAAATAATATTTATAAAACTGTTTCCATAAGGATTATCAGAAATTCCAAGAAACCTAACTGTTGTGGGCTAGAAAACAAAACCGTTTCCCCCCCCCTTCCCCCATTCCCCACTGGCCGCGGGTGCGGGGACCAGGGCCGGGGCCACGGCCGTATGGCGCTGANACAACTGTAGGGTCCTCAGGTCGGCCGCAGAACCCCCCCACCCTGGGAGAGCTGAGGTCGGGGTCCTTCTCTATTTATCCCGGCGTCTCTTCTGGAGTCCCCAACAGAGAAAAAACCAGCACTATCCCAGAGCCTTCCCATCCCAACACAGGGTCTGGGGAAGCTTAATTTGTCTGTTTTTGCACTTTATTGTCGGTTTTCTGTGTGTGTGAAATAAACTGTATTACTTGTGTGTTTTCTTTTTGGGTGTGTGTGGCTTCTCTCAGACATCTCTTGTCAGTACCGCGCTTTTTTAGTGGTAAAACCATGACACCTAACCTAAGGGTTAGCTCTAATACATATGTAGAGCAATTAAGATGAAATAATTTTACCATGTCAGATTATTAAAGAACAGCATTAGCATTTGTAGCAAGAAAACCCTAAATTATGAATGCATGCTGAACTAGGGTAAAAATGTTGATTTTAAATTGTGTCTCATGAGGTCATGTTGCTGAATAACCAACTCTGAACATCTTCTACTTAAGGACATCATGTCAAGCCTATTATCTGCCAAATGTGCCTATTAGAGTAAATATATTCACTTACATGCTTTAGATGTTGCAGTGGGGTGAAGATTTAAAAATAACAGTAAAGGTACATCATCCAAACCATTCCAGAAACCTTGGAACATGTTTTGAAAGCAAATAGAGACCTAGCAGAATCTATGAGCTAAAACATTGAATCTATAATTTGCCTTGAATTAAATCAAGATAGAAATGCAATCTGAAGTAGAAATGATTAAGAGAATCAGTTGAAAAAAATCACCTCCTTATTACAAAAAAAATTTTTAATAGAAAATTTGTCTTTTCTCTCCATTATGTAACATTCATGAGTATTTAATATCTATACACTTCGAATCACCTTTTTGGGTAAAAGTGCAACTAGCTATTTATGCAATAGTATCTAATGACAAGACGTTACGAAATCAGATCTAGTTTAGGCTGAGTAATCTTGTTCAATGCTGTCTGCTTAATATCAAATATTGAGGCTAAATCAAAGGTTATTATGTATGGCTCACTGAAGACAGAAGTGCCATTAAAATTAGGAGGCATAGGGTCTTTTTGTGGCTTTGCTACTGAGCCAATTTTGGGGCTTGAGCAAACAATTTACATATACATATATGTGTGTATATAAATTAGTGTAGATTTAGATCCATATATTTGTGCATACACAAAATGTAAATACAAAATGTACAAAATATGAATACTTTAGAATGCTGAATGACCTTTTTAAACCCTTTGAAAAGCGATCCCAAAGCACAAAGTATTTCAATGAATATAATACTCTACTTGCTAACTGAAAGAACCTCAAAGGAATTAATTCATCTGACTTCCAAATATTTTATGAATCCAGAATACGTTTAGGCAACAGGTAAAGAATAGATTGGCTGTGAATTGATGACAACACAACTAGATTTTCTTAGAAAAGTGCCTCACAAGCATGAAAGCTTGAACATTATTTGTTTGTTTATACCAAAGTAACAGAGGTGAACATCTTTAAGTTTGGGTCATTTTTGGCTATTCTTTTATCTGTACATACACAGTTTGAAAATCCAGTCTTCTATTTTCACCTTTGGAAGTCTCATATCTGTGTGTGTATGTTTCCAGAAGACATACAGAAACTTTACATTGAAATCAGTGTTTCAGTAAACAAATACTGACACTGATTTGCATGTGAATAGGAGGAAAGCGGGAAAGATAACTAAATGTGACTTGCAAGTAGAAAGGTTTTTCTATCTTTTTTTTCCCCCCAGTTATATTTTGGGGCGTTCTCTGGAGTCTATAAATAAAAAAGAACAGCGGTTCTGCTTTGACAAGTGAAAAATCAGATTTCAAGAAGGATTCAAGATCAATACACTGCTATTTTGTAGATGATGCCTGGAACATTGGTCCCAGAAAACCAATGTTTATCTTTAGACAGAACTCCCAAGTTTTATATTATTCATACTTAAAACAATTATGCATACACATGATACTGCCAGTTTTAATAGCATTAAATGCTATGTCAATCTGTATGGATTAGGAACATGCCATTGATACTTTTCAGTGAAATAATACAGAAGATTTTACAAACCTAGAGAACAAAATTCCAACTACCATGATGTAATGGTTTAGGTTAAAACCACAGAGGAAGACAAAGGAAAAATAACTCTTTCTCCTATGCCTACACGCTGGCTGGGAGGAGTAGCCAGGTTACCAAGGTTTTTTTTTTNGCCTTCCCTATCCGTCTCTTGTCCATTGATAAAACCTAATACCGTCCAAAACCAGGACACATGAATACACAGAACATCAAACCAGGGAGTAGCATAATATCCATTAGACAGGTGAAACAGGGAGGAGAGAAGAGAAATGACCATAATTTAGCCAGTTTTCATGTCCACATATAAAAGAGTTAGAATCCACAAATTCCAAGTGCTAGGTTCAAACTCCACCTGCCATGAAGCACTTAGGTATGAGAGAAGTCTTATCTCCATAACAAGCTTTACTTCCAGGACACCATAGGCTAATAAAACTTCTCTATTAAAAAAAGAGAGAAATTTCAGTTAGGCATCCAAATCTGTCTAACACCGGAAACAAAGACTTCCATGAGATTTAGTCTTAATGTAAAGGTTTCCACTGTGGACTCCTCAGAGCATAGCACTTGGAGAAGTAAAGCAACATAATACTTTGTTCTACTGTACTAGTTGACTTTGCCTCTAAATGTCTTATTCTCAGAGAAAAGGAAGAGATAGGAGGATTTTAGTCTTTGATGGTCTGCTTAAAACTACTGGAAATTAAATAAAACAATAAAAAGACATTTATGACTGCCATGAATCAACATTTTAAGACATCCAGCATTTAAAAATTTCAAGTTGCTGATTGCTATGACAGTGTCTCTGTTCTGCAAGTATGCAAGTGAGGGGACATAAAGCTACATGGGTTGATAAAGATTACTAAAAAGCTAGAAAAACATCCTTTGATCTCTAGAAAATATGAGTTCACTTCCTATTCAGATCTTTACTTATTTGAAACTTGTTATTGCCATTATGGAAGGAGACTATGTAAAATTAGTTTTTGGACCAACCAGAAAAGTAAAAGTAACAACAAATATTATTTCTCTTAGGTACCATCTGTGTTTCATAGAGCTCAGTGAAGACTTTATTCAGGGACTCTCCCCCCATCACTGATATATCAAGTGTAGTATCCATTGCTGCTGTCTTACAAGGTATTATGGTGTAATACACAAGAATGACTGGAATTCTGGAGAGGTGTCTTTGGGCTTTGTTTTAATCAGAGTTCATTGACAATGGAGTGAGCTGTCTTTCATATTTATATTATTATTGACATTGAGATGCTGCAGTTCTCTAGGCATTTTTAGTATGTACAGATGGGTCAAGCACTTTTATTGACAGACTTTTTAAGTATCCCATCCAAACACAAGAAGGGATGGGCAAAGAACAGATATTATAAGAGAGTTTGGATTTTTTGCCATTATGGATGATGTGCAGAGTTCTTGAATCATGAAGAGACATATTGTAATATGAGAAGCCCCATCATTGTCATTTGAATGTAAGCTAAATGATTAGGGCAACTGAAACTCAGGGTTTACACAGATCATACACTGTGAGTAGATGTTAAAGTTCACTTTATAATCAGTACTACCAAGCAGCAAAAGCAAGGGTTATGATGTCATCTGATGTATGACATGCTAGAGGAGGACCCAGTCAAAGAACAAAATTATCTCAGGCATGCTATATGACCTCGTGTCATGGTTTAAATTCAGCTGGCAACTAAGCCCTACGCAGCTGCTCACCTTCGCACCCTCTAGGGATGGGGAAGAGAATTAGAAGGTCAGAAGTGAGAAAACTCGGGGGTTGAGATAAAGGCAGTTTAACAGGTCAACCAAAAGCCATGTGCATAAGCAATGCAAAACAAGGAATTCATCCACCACTTCCCATGGGTGGGCAGATGAAACATGTCCTTCCCTCTTCTTCCCCTAGCTTTATATGCTGAGCATGATGTCATATAGTATGGAGTATCCTTTGGGTCATTTGGGGTCAGCTGTCCTAGCTGCATCCCCTAATAAATTCTTGTATGTCTTCAGTCTCCTTGCAGGTGAGGAGGTACAAAAAGCAGGCCTTGGCTCTGTGTAAGCACTGCTCAGCAGTAACAAAAATATCTCCGCATTATCAACATTTTTTTCGGTGCAAAGCCAAAACATGGCCTCATAGTAGCCACTATGAAGAAAATTAACTCTATTTCAGCCAAAACTAGGACACCTTGTCAGTATCTAAGGAAAGACATTGTGAAAATATGTTTCTTTTCCTCATTCTCATGTCAGATGGACTTATAATTCCTTGTAGTAAATTCCTTGTTCTTATATTCCTGAACATTAAATAAACTTAGTAGAAGCCTTTTCCATTTTATTCAGTTACTGACCCAGCCTTTTGTCATGAGTTCTACTTGCATTATTTATTATAATTAATTGTTACACTTCATTGAGTATGGAGAAATTTGATCCAAGGACATGCATAATCCTTGAGATTCATATATCTTTATATTACAAGGATCATAAACCTTAAATTAGGAAAGGATGGACTAATGCACATAAACTGCTGTCATGTACTTTAGGAAGAGCTTTAATTGTCTCTACCAAAGTGATGGTGTATTTCTGGTACCTGTATATCTGCCACTGATGCCTTTGATCTTAGCATAAATTAAACAGAACTGTTTATTTCCATAGTTGTTATAATTATGAATTAGCCCATGCAAGAAATCGTTTCAGCATATTTATTACTAGAAAATTAGAAAACTTGCTCAAGAAGGCTAGGTAAAGCAATGAGGCTAATTAAGTTCCTGCTCTTAAGACAGGAAATTCCTTTATCTAGTCTTCGCGTAGTAGAATCATTTGAGGAATATAAAATTAACAATTCTGCTTGACTGCTCTATTGCTATGTTCTCTGTAAAACCTCAATTTCACTAAAAAACACAGTACCAGCAGAAAAAAAACCCAACAGATGTCTTGAGTTCTCCATTTTTTCACTTAGCATTTGCAGTCTTAGCCAAGCAGTGCTGCTTACAGCGTGCAATAAACACAACAGGATAGGCAGCGCTACTGAAACCATTTAAAGCTCTACTTATTTATGGTCGGGCTTCAGCTGAGCCTGCAGCTGCCTGCCAGCTTCGTTGAGGATTTGCATCTGAGAAGTGAGCTGTACTTGCAGAAAACACACAGATTTTAGGAATGTGATAGGGAAGGAGTATGATTTTATAGACAGATTATTTTTAAACTTTCCTATTTAAGATGTTAATCATGCTTTTCAAGAAGGATCCTCTTTGCCTTCAACCCTATGGGGCAGAGGGTTACATTGTTATTATTTTTTCATTGGAAAACAAATTTCTCTCTAGCCTCTGAGTTGATTTCATAAGATATGAGGCAGAAACCCTAAGGAAAGAAAAGAAATACCTTTCCCAGTATTTCACCAGATAATAAAGTAGCCAAAACCAAACAATTTGATTTCAAACACTGTTACATATCAGCGGAGCCCTTATTAGAATATTAACTAGGCTGAGTGATTTTTAGAAAATTTTTTTTTCTGCTTAGGAAAAACAATTTTTGAAAAATATCATTATAGCTGTTCATTGTTTTCATTGAAATTACGGAGTTCAGTTTTCCTGAGAAAAGTTAATTGATTCAACAGTTTAAAAGACTGTGTCCTCAGGAAGTCTCCTCCAAATTAAATAGCTCATCACACCACTTCCTTGAAATAAATCTCGCTATGTAAGGCTGGCAGGGCACCTTGCATGTTAGAAAACTAGTGCTTTCTTCTGATAGAATGCAGCAGGGGGTTATCTGTAGTGGGTCACCCCTGCAAACGCCCTGTGGACTATAGTCCACACAAAGACTATATTGGTAAGATGCTATTTGGCCTCAACTGCCCAAAGCTTGGAAAGTTCACCAGGCCCTGTATTGAATCCATCTCCTAAGTGGAGAGACTCAAACCTTCACTCCATGGTGCCCCACGTGGAATAAGACACCTCTGTGGAGCCCCTCAGCTGGCTCCAGTATCAAGGCAGGGTGGCATCACTCTTCTGGCAGAGCTAATCTAACAGGAGTTGTTCTTTCTTTGCTGTGTTAATCTGTGTTAATACTAACACTGGTTAGTATGCTCCTGAAAAACAGGAGCTTTGGCAGTGCAGACAATAGAAAAGAATAATTCCAGCCAAAAAAACTTTACACTAGTATTTTGATATTTAATTTCTACTTGAAAAACATTTGTCTGGGCAAAAGGAAAGATTTTAGCAATATTGTTTTTAATTTGCTATTCTCTCTCTCTCACTTATACAAACACACTACTTTAAGATACTGTCTTCTGATAGCAGAAATCAATAGACTCTTCATATCTTAAAAACATCAGGTAATGCTTCAGTGATTAGGGGATTGATTCTGTTGTGCTGTTTTCATGTAGAATAAGTGAACTGAAACCAATGAATTTATACTGCTGTAAAATCACAATCCAGCCCCCTACCTAAGATGTTTTCCTTTGCTTCCCAATTCTATAATAAGGCAAAAGAAAAAGTTTCAACAACATTGCCTATGTTTTATTTATAGTTTGTGCACCAAAAGAACATGTCTTTCCACAGAGCAAAGGAATTCAACAGAGTGCTAACACCTCTTTTTCTTTCAGTACATGGTCTTTCAGCATATGTAAGTATACATGATATTTCTACATGTATACAGATATGTCCATAGAGAGAATACACATATACATCTGTATAAGCCCACATCCATAGATATACAATCATTCATGTATAAATATCTGTAATAGAAGAAGATAAATATGTAGCAAATACCTTTTATCTCCTCTCTTTCCTTCCATCTTTTTGAATACTTTTTTCCTCATCTGGAGCTCGATCAAAAGTCTAAAATTTTTTTTGTATACAGGACTCTGCTCCCTCATTGCTTACATGAAAACATTTTTGTATTTAAGAAAATCCCCCTTTTTCCTGGACTTTCAGATAACTTTTAATAAATAACTGTCTAAAAGGGAATTTCTGGGAAATATTCAATCATCCCATATTAAATGTTAAAGCTCTAACTCCAGATTTCTTATTTTAGACATTCCAAAGAAAAATAGGATCATGAGTCAAAAGGGAGGAGACATGCTGTCTGGTTAGCTAAGCACTGAAGAAATGGAAACTAGATTTCATATTATCTAAGGCAGGTCAGTTCCTTATACCCTTGAGTGGTTTTTTAGTATCCAACCATCTCATAATTTTTACTTACAACTTTAACTCTTATTGATCACTACTAATTCCAACAAAAAAACAACCTAGCACATTCTGGCAAGTCCTCAAGCCTCCGTCTTACTGCCTGTAATAATCTATTTTTGGCACCAAATAATTGTCTTTAGAGCTGTTCAACATAAAAAAGGAAAAGTTGTTAACCATTTTACTCCAAAAGGGCTTATGTTTGGACATTCAAATCTAGAACTTCTGCTCCCCTGTCAGCCTCAACTTTCCGTATGGATAATAAGGTAAAATGTGTCGTGAAAAGGACACCTGCTTTCCCCAGCTACCCCATTCAGTTTCAGCTCATCTGCCCAAAAATCAGTAAGTAGAACATGTGAAATTTAAGTATGTTTCCATCGGGCAGCCATCTGTTTTATGTTTTATTATTTTCAGAATACAATTTTATATTTCAGCTTTGTGTGCACTGGCTGAGATTTGTGACATTTTTTGTAACTGTGATCCATCATGATGAGCATTACAGATGATGATAGGCTCGTTAAACACATCTCATTTTAGTCAAACTGCAAGTGGCATTTTGTTTATATGGTTCATTTCACCAACAAATTAGATTTCAAATTGATTGCTTTCTGGAATGACTTTGTTCATCAATTTCTAGACTAGACAATTACAAAGACTATACTAGTAATTAATAAGCCTCTATATCAACAATGTTTTTAAAGTGTTTGACAGAAGTAGAGAAGTTTATAGGAATTCAGATGTTAATTTTCATGATCTATCAGAACTTCCAGAATCTGATAAAAGAATATTTCACAGAGATAATGTTTCATACTGTGAAATTAAAAGCCAAGCACCTAATACTACCTCTTAAGCTCAGGTACTTAATTTATTGAACATTTGAATAAGAAATTCAGTGTTACTTTTTTCAGTAATAAATGAGAAGAATGATAGGACCAAGAATTAAGGTTTTATTTGCCAGGGAATTGGTGAATGTCATTGGTAAAAAGTTTGCGTATCAAAATCTAACTTAGAAGGAACCAGCTGAAGTCAAATGACCTTGGGCAGAACGCTGCAGTGAAGTCATCACTCTGCCTCTGACCCCTAAGCTAGCAAAGACACCTTTGAATGTACCTTGCGGAATACAATATAAGTGAGTTGCCCAAAACCAGCTATGGACCTCATGTCAGAGTGAACTTTAATTGGTGTTTCTGTTCTTATTATGTTAAATGAGGAAAACAGTATTTCCTAACTTACAAGATTGGTGTATGTAAAGTCGGTGGTTGTGAGGTTATTGGACATCATATTCATGCTCTCCAACTAATATGTAAAATGTATGTTAAGTCTTCTAATAACAGGTTGTACTGGTCTTGACTGAGACAGAGTTAATGTTCTTCACAGTAACTCAAGTAGGGCTGCGTTTTGGATCTGATAGCAGAGTAATGTCTTAGCTGTTCTTGAGCAGCACTCCCACAGCATCAAGCCCTTTTCTGCTTCTCACACCACCTCATCAGCAATGAGACTGAGGGTGCACAAGAAGGTGGGAGGGGACACAACCAGGGCAGCTGATCTCATTGATTCAAAGGATATTCCATACCATATGTGTTACACCCAGCATATGAAGCTGAGGGAAAAATAAGAGGGGGACACGTTCAGGGTGGGCATTTGTCTTCCTAAATCAGTGTTGCATTTAATGGAACCCTGCTTTCCTGGGGATGGCTGAACACCTGCCTCCTCAAGGGAATTGGTGAGTCAATTCCTTGTTTTGGTTTTTTGTGAGTCAGCTTTTGCTTTATATATTAAACTGCCCTTGTCCAAATCCATGAGTTTTCTCACTTCTAACCTACTTCTCTTCCCCATCCCACCACGGGAGAATGAGTGGCTGTGTGAAGCTTAGTTACTAACCAGTGTTTATCCACAACACAGGTCAAATCTAGCCTACACTACAGATATCTTTTCCCAGTATCTTCACAGAGCTTAAATTTTATCTGATGTATCTCAGGATCTCAAAAACGTCTTCATTGGTGTCTCTGTGTTTAAGACTATCTCTTATTCCTTCATCTGTGCTGACCAATATCACCTTTTCAATTGTGGGACCAGATAGACTGTCTTGCAGGATGTTTCTAGGGCAGGTATTACATTGCATGGGACATTTCAGCTCAGAATGAATTTTACCAAGTTTCTGTCCAAATGCCCAGATGATTTCTAAATTAAAATTTTGAAGGGCTATTAACCCAGAACATAAAGTAGAGCCTTTGGGATTCAAGATAGAAATTAGGAAGGGACATGTAAAGCAGCTATTTTCTCACCATTTAACAGAAGAGCAGATATTAA
>VYZS01046238.1:33460-47504 GCA_013400695.1 Neodrepanis coruscans
ACAATTAATTGACTCAGTACTCACACAAGAGTGTTTTCCACTAAGTCACAAATAATGCTGAGCCTAGGTTTCACAAAGAAATCTTTTATCCAAACTTTTCCTTGGTCCAATCTATCGTAAGGTATTTAAACTTACTTATTTATGGAACATGAGAAATGCAGAACATGGGATCATCTTTTAGTTTTCTCTGTGATTATATGAGGCTTGCTTTTGGTCTCTCACACACTACTGTAAATCAGAAGTAAATTTACTGAATTAGGTGGAAACCATTGGAAGAAGCTGGTATAAATAAGTGAAAAATCAGTTTCTTTATACTTTAATTCATTGTTCCTGCTTTCTTTCATTTTCTGCATCCCATCATTATTTTAGCCCAGAGGTAACTAAGGTCAGTATATTTTGTTTGTAGCCTTGATCATGGTTACATCTTTGCTGTGTTTATAATGAATGAGACAGATCAAAGAACTCTAAATCAGCAGCAGAAATAGCTAAAGCTTGCTTAAACAACTGAAAAACACTTTGCATTCACTGTTTGACCTAACCTCAACTGCGCCCTCATGATGGATGAAAAAATGCAGCTTCCTGGCTGAACAACTAAAGTAGTGGGAAACATTTACCAGCACAAAATGTAATGGTAGATGGAGTACCATGTTAATTTATGAAACAGCAGAGTTTCTAAATAGTTCTCTTTCAAACTGAAAGCAAACACAAAAATTCTCAGCTTGAAGAGAAAGAATTTTTTCCCCAAGACGATGGAGATGGCAACTGAAAACTGCTGTTTCATTCAGCTAGAACCACTTCCACAACTCCATAAAATCTTTAAGCTTTAAGCTCACTTTCTATCTTTAGAGCTGCTCTTATCCACACGCATAAGAAAACAACCATTCAGAGCAAATAGTTTCCCTGACATTTTGGACTCGGTGAAGTCAGTACATGGGGCAAATGGTGGGGTCAGATCACATGTCCATACATGCCGATGCAATAAGGCATTGGTGTAGGCTGAGCTATGGTGGGGAGTTTTGGGGTTTTGTTGTTTGGGTCTTTTTAATCCTGAATTACTATTTAAGGAAATTACTAATAGAAAGGGGGAAATCACTCATTAGCTAGCCTCCATTTCAGATGCATGTGTGACTAACACCACATCTAAGTACTCGATAGATGTCACATTCAAGTACTTCAGAAACTACCCACTCATGCACTGTCATAAGTCAAAAACACAGAGTCTTTGGAGAGCCTTAAAGATACTGAAAATGCACAACATTTCCTGGGAAGTATTCTTGGCTTTCAGGAATATTTCTGCTAGATATGCTTCACAGGCTGTTTAGCATAATATATATAGACATTTTCCTCAAATCCTACTAATCCTTCTACAGAATATAACAATGCCAGGATGAGATGACAGCCTTAATCATGGATTTCCTTTCTTTTTTCAGATTGATATTATTTAAGGTTTTGAAGAAATATTTGCTCCAGAGTAGAACATATATAATCTGTAAATAATTTCTAGATTTGTAACAAGTATCTGAGAAGTGCAAGAGCCAAATAGATATTCTTTCTCAAAGAGAGGTTCCAGCTGGTCAGATCCAAGTACATTTGCTGTTTAAAGTAGGGAGTTGACATTACTAGAGCTATATCATTCAGTAGGTAAATCAAAGACATTCTCCAGGGCTGAAAGCATTCGGCACTCTGCATGTGCATAATTGCAATTCAGTGATTAAAGAGGTATTATTTTTCTCTATGTTTCATTACACATCTTCAGCACACAGAAAAGTAAGCTGAAAGCATCTCCAGTGATCTTGGATTCATGATGTGCAGGAACTTCATTATTAGTACTTTTCTTGCCAGCAAAATCATACTGTTGGACATATACCATATGTCTTTGTCTGGGGATCTGAGAAACAAGTTTAGGGGGTTTTCAAATGCAATTCAAAGGGACTTAAAGTCTGTTTGCTTAGCATCCGAATATAATCACGCAGTTAGACTTCTCATTCAATTTAGAGCTTCACCTAAAACATTACAAGCAGAAACAATTTCTGTTTCCTAACTCATTTTCTTGTCTTCTGTGCAATATTTTATATTCAGAAAGCATCCATCTGATGATAGAATAGGAATTGATTTTTTCTCTCATTTGTAAAAGTCTTTAGAATACACCTTACAAAAAAGTAGAAAAAAAAAACTCTAAAGGAAAAGAACCCTTCTTACTAATTTATAAGACAGTCTGTAAATAACTGAAATTTAAAATCTCACCTTCAGGTCTGGCATCTTATCTCATTGCGATAAAGCACCCAAATATAGTCAATTATAGTTAGCTTAGTTTTACAAATCAGAAAGGAAATGCTATCAGGAAAGTTCCATAAAAAAAACTATCAAATTTTCTGGGTTTGGGCTGATTGTTTTTTAGTGGCCTTTTGCTTGTTTGCCTTTTTGTTTGTTTGCCCAAGTTGTCACTTCATAGACTCACCTAAAGAGAGAATTATGAAACACCTTTCTTTTCTGCCCACAATGTCTTAATTCCCTGCTAGATTCTGATACTCAATTTCAACTCTATTTGCATTTGTACCTATGGAAAAATATGCTTATTTTGTGTGGAAGATCAGCATACTTTAGATGTGTAATAGGCCTAAATATTCACCCAGCGGCAAAAATGCAAAAATCATACTATTATTGTGAAAAGTGTAGAGGAACAAGACTGCATTTTATGACAGTCAAGTCCTTAAAATCTACTCTGTCCTTAAAGAGGTATGATCTGCATTTGTTCTTGTTATCATTTCACAGTCTAGAATGGAAAGAAGTGACAGGAGACAAAGTTCAGGACTTTTTTCTCTTTTTCCTCCTCAAATATTGCTACATCATTCTAGGTGTGAATCCACATTAACACTGGCCTGCTCCATTAGAGAAAGTCTCAGGGAGAACTGTCGTTATCATGGAAGAGACTGTATGCTGATGATATTAATATGTGAGGTCTTTCTAATCGGCCAAACACCAAAACACATTTCAATAATAAGTAGTTAAAGTCAATAGATTTGAAAATTGAATTGAAATTCCCTTCTAAATTCTGGAAGAGCTTATTAAATGACAATAAAAAGTTTGCCATAGGGGAGGACTTTTAATAAAATAGGATTCTGTTCTGAAAAATAACACGAAAAATGTTCTAATTCACATTGTTGGTCTGGATACAAACCATGGATGTAATTTTATGGCCTGGCATATAACAGGACAGACTAGACACGTAAAATGACCCTAAAACATTCAGAAATTATACAGATTTGCGCTACATCCCTTCTTCTGTCCAATACTCCCTGATACACACATTCTTAAGCTAAAGATACCTGGTATATGCAGAAATGCAGGAAAATAAAGAGAGCACATTAAAACACATTTTTCTACAATACAAGTCATAATTTTCAGAACTGATGTGGTTGCTTGACAGCACGGTCCACAGCAAGCGACGTAGACTGACACAGGCTCCAGACACGTTGCACGCCAGGAAAAACTTTATTGTTAACACACACACTTTTATATGTTGCTCATACGTCCACACGAGAAATCTAGTAAAATTATTGGATAAAGGGTCCTGCACATGTGACCCTCCAGCTTATATGATTGGTTGGCACACTACTAGCACTGAGAAAAATAGAATATCATTTATCACTTAGAGATGTCAAACTACAAAGGAAAGCCTCATTCCAGTGTCTCTTGAAGCATGAGGTCTGAGTCTCACACAGCCTCAATGACACAGAACCTACAGAACTTTTCTTTCAAGGTTGAACACATTGACTACACTCACACAGAATATTCTAAATTTTAAGCACCTATGTATCATTTAAAACAGAAATATTCATTATAAAAAAAAAACCACCACCTTTGAAGGAGACAACCAATCTCACCCTTAGCACACTCTAATGACCTGTGTGTCTGTGCCATAAATTTTCCCAAAACCAGCTGCAGTATTCTTTTACAAAAACTTACTTAAGTTCAGCTTTTTTCCAGAATATCAATAAATTTCAAAAACATGTTTGTTTCTTTAAGGACATATTCTGGCCTGCATCAAAAGCAGTCTCTCTATTCTGCTCCAGGGAGAGCCCACTTGAAGTACTGCATCCAGCTCTGGGGCCCACAGCACAGGAAGGACATGGATTTGTCGAAGGGAGCTCAGGAGAGGGTCCTGAAGATGAGCAGAAGACTGGAGTATTTCTTCTATGTGAAAAGGCTGGGAGAATGGGGAGTGTTCAGTTTGGAGAAGAGAAGGCTCTGGGGTGACCTAATTGCAGCCTTCCAGTACCTGAAAGCAGCCTTTAAGAAAGTTAAGGAAAGATTTTTTGCCAGGATATATATAGTGACAAGGAGAAATGAGTTTAATCTGGAAGAGAGTATGTTTCAATTAGATACCAGGGAGAAAATCTTTACTCTGAGGATGGTAAGGCACTGGAAAATGTTACCAAGAGAGGTTATGAACAACCCATCCCTGCAAATGTTCATCGCCAGGTGGGATGGAGCTCTGAGAAACCTGGTCTAGTAAAATGTGTCCCTGCCCTTGGCAGGGGGCTGAAACTAGGTGATCTTTAAGGTCCCTTCCAATTCAATCCATTCTATGATTCTGTGAAAGACATTGTTTTTCTTTCTTTAAGGAACTATAGAGGTTCAGTAAATTAAAACAATAAATGTAAGGGAATCGTTAAAAACAAAAAAATTCCTCAACTTATTCTTGTTGGATTTTACATTGTGCAAGTATTATATTACCCTCAGAGTGTCAAAAGCTATAGAGATATCTTCCATTTTGTGTGTCTGAAGAGTGCAACTACTTACTCCTTTTGTGAATGTATAATTTCTCATTCTTCCATTTGTTATAAAAAAATACCTATGTGTGATATCACTACTTCTATCTCATATAGTAGAATTTAGTTCCACCATGTCACTCTTGTGACTCTAGACTTGAATTTTCCACATTTCCAATAAAGTATTTTTTTGTGGCAGATTTTTTTGTCAGGCCAAGACTTCTGTGGCAGTCCATCAGATCTTCGTGTTAAAGAACATAAACCTATCTAATTTGAAACACTTCTAACTTACCTTTGCAGTCATGGGAAACAGGAAATAAGATTTAACATGCAGAGGATTCTACAGGTTTCATCAGCAGTTTGTTCATAGTTTGGCCTTCAGACATACAGTAAGTACTGCAGTGCCCAGATGCCAATGTAAATTACTAAATAAACAACTTCTAATGCTTTACTCTGCATGTTTGTTTAAAAGGGGACTGTACACTTCTCCCAATAGACATATCAGCTGCTTGGTGTCTGACAGCAAGTGAAACAGATTATATGCTAATTCAGAAATGTGCTACTCTCTCTTTAATCCTCTTTTGTTTGTGGCTTGCAGCTGAAGTTTTAGGCAATATGATGAAGAAAATGAGCCAGGCTAGATTTGGTAGCAACAATAAAATGTTTGAAAAATATTTATATTAAATTATTCAAATGTTCTTCTACCATCAAATGTTCAGAACATTAACGTAGCATTTCAAATGCTAAATAGCTGCAAGTGCTTGGGATGTTAAATCATTCATTAAAGAAAGTGAGTGAGGTCATCTGAATGTTATGAATTATGAGATGGATATAGTGACATGCATCTTCACATTATTGGCCTTAAACCTGAGCAGGGCTGAGCACTTTCAACTCATGTAGTTTAGTTAGTTGAAGCACAGCAAGTTATGTCGGCTCTGGGAGTTTTTTGGAGAAGGAGAGTCTGTTCTGCTTGGATCACTTGTTTTCTCTAGACTTGCCTGCACAAGGACCTATTCAATATTGCTTGCAAAAATGTCAGAAATACTCAATTGCAACATTTTCCACAAATAGCTTTTGAAATACCTTGTGTTCTTATCATAAGTAATCTTTACATATGGCTCTAGAAAGAAAACTTAATTGCTTTATATAGGAGGTCTTGTTTCTCAGGTCTCCACTTGTTTAAAAAGATACATCTTGTAAATGATACATGGTGAAGCCATGCGCTGCAGGTCAGACAAAGACCAACTTAACACGCTATACGGGGAAGTTTAAATCCTGCCTTTCTGTTCTAGTACTCAAAACATTCTTATAGACTGGGCCAGACATCAGGGAAACAGTTACAAATGAAGCCTGCTAAAGTTTCACAGTCCATCTGATGGCCAACACAGGAGCTTCAACTTCTTCTACATTGTCACACATTCCACTAGCTTACCTTGCAAACCAAGGAGCAGCACAGGCAGGGGGAAGAACTAAACCAAAAAGGGACAGATGACATGATCTCAGCCTTTTGATCTGTTCATGATCCTTCCTGAAGTTTAACCACAAGGAAGAGGAAGGGGCCTTTCATATCTATGGTGTTATAATAATTAATAGAACTTGCCTAGACTATGACACAATGTCCAAAGAATGTAAACATCAGATATTAAGGAACTCATGATTCTGCTATGGCTGTAAGATATTGGAGAAGCAATCCCTGGATAGCACGTGACCATTATACCTTTTATTTATTGGCTATGTTAAATCAAAACAGATCATTGAGTATAAAAGTAGATGAATTTGCAATAAAGATGACAACCATTTTGCCCCTTGTACAGTCTTGTATAACTTTTCTTTCCTGGATTCTTTGGAGCACCATACGACTCTAAGGCCCTATCTTTCTGTGACAACTGTGATCCAGAGAATCTGTATCCATCGCTACCAAAATTGCAAGTTCCATTCCAGGGACACACACACACGGCTGCTACACATATCCCTATAAAGATTTCCTGGGATGGAAATGGATGGAGATCATCACTAGTTGATGGAGGTCAACAGACAAAAATGCCACTGAAGCTTTCTCTTTTAACTTTTCCATCTCTTTCTCTCTGGTACTGTTCTTGCTTCCAATACTTTCAACAGGATTGTCAGACTTTCAGTGGTTTGAAGGAGGGACCGTATGGTTCCTATTACTCTCTTATTCTATTTACTTATTAAATTTTCTCAGAGTTATTGCTCAGTTTGGCTGTGAGTTTCTGCTGTTATTTCCTCCTACAGAAACCTGTAAGACTGCAGAATGACAAGTCCCTTCCAACACGGTATATTCTGATTCTGTGATTCTGTGAAGTGAAATGAGTGAACCTTTCCACCCCTGTCATGGTTTTACCACTAGGAGGCATGGTACTGACAAGAGAGACTCGACAGAAGCAACACACCCAAAAAAAAAGAAGCAAACAAATAACAAGATTTATTTTACACACACAGAAAACCGACAATAAAGCTCAAAGACAGACAAATTAAGCTCTCCTGAGTGCTGTGGCCGAATGGGAAAACTCTAGGTTAGCACTGGGTTCTCTGCCGGGGCTCCCAAAAAGGCACCGGGACAATTAGAAGAACCGCGACCTCAGCTCTTCTGGGTCCCGCATCTGATTAGGAGAACTCTAGGGTAGCGCTAGGTTTTTGCTGGGGCTCCACTGCTGATAGAAAAGATGTGGTCCTCAATCCATGCCGCTGCCATTGAAGTCGCCAATCAGCATGCGCACGGGGGCAGGACTCGGCACGGAGGCACGTACAGATGCGACCCCAACGAGCTCCGGCGGAGAAAGAGAAAGATGGCGGCCCCGCTCGCCTTTTTATAGGGGACCAATCTTTGCGCATGCGCAGACAGCCCCCAGGTGACTTGCCCTCTCCAATTAATGGTCAGCGCCTGGGAACCGCCCCTAGTGAGGCTCTGTGCACATGCGCGGAGCGCTGAGCCCGGACCGGAAGTGCGGGTCCCCCGTGGCCCCGCCTGGCATCCCGGGGGGTCCTGACACCACCCCCGGGTCAGCCCGATCCGCGCCAACCCCGGCCACTCACCGCAGCGGCCCCCCCGGCTGTGCGAGGTCCACCAACAGCCCCGTGCATTTCATGCATGCGGGAAACGCCGCTGCGCATGCACAGCGCCGAGCCAGGCCGGGGCTGGCGGCGTCCGGCAACGTCAGTGGCCCGGGGATGGGGCGGGGGCAGCCCCTCCACCCACCATGGCCCGAGGGCGGGGCGGCCCCCCACCTACCGCAGGTAGGCCCCGCCCTCACCTGCTGCAGCCCGGGTACAGGGCGGCCCCACCTCCCACCCGCCATGGCCCGGGCACAGGGCAGGGTGGCTTCCCCCCCGCCCACCGGAGGGGCAAAGGGAAAAAAGACCAGTTTTAGCTTCAACCCACAACAACCCCAAAGTATGAGAAGTATTATTTTTCAAATTTCAAGATTTTTAATAAATTTATTAATTTCAGACTCAATTATATCAACCCACTCCTTGCACATAGTGCTAGTCATATGGTAGAGAAGGACCCTGAAAGGCTCTGAAATGTTCCTGATAGAGAGTTGTGGGATTTATAGGCACAATTAAAAAAAAAATAAAAATCTAGTAATTATCATAGACTATACAAGTATATTCAATAGAAAACAAACTTGTGGTATAAAAAACCTTTCCTTCATGACAATGCTATGAAAAGTCTGAATGTTCACTTCAGCATTAATTAAAATTATAAATAAATATGTGTTGATTAAGAAAAATTCTGTATAGAGGTGAAATTCAGCAATTGTGAAGACCAAGATGTTTTGTTTGGAATTTGTTGTTTGTTTTTCAAAAAAAGAAAGGAATCCAAAGAGTCATAGAAGTGGCATTTCCTGAGCTGTATGCCACAGAAAAGAATCCAGCAGACAAACATACAAACAAAATGTGAAATTTCTCCCATGGATGAAAGAATGGAAAAAAGAGCAGAACCATATTAGCATATTTTGTGACAGTCAGGGGAAGGGCAGGGTAGTATGAGAAGTATTCTTTGTGTTGGTTTCACTCAAAGTTAATGCACAATAACGGTGAGATTTGATCTTCCAGAGCTGTGACACTCAGTGTGAGTATAATGATGTGTTTCATAATATTATCAGTATAATGAACAAAATGCAGTAAAGTTTAAATGACAAATCAAAACCCATATGCCAAAAAGCACACACTATAATGGAAAACATTAAAGCGAATAGCTCTTAATGGGGTAGGAAAATATAATACTATGCAAAAGGGCTGCAGAAAAACTATAACTGACACATAACTGGGGGTATATAAATAATTCCTTGACATAATAGTTTTGTACCTTCCTACTTCTTAAGGATTTATTGTAACATTTCTAAATTGCCTTTGCTTAATAACATTTTTATAAATATCAAAATTTCAAATCACAATCCCTATTTGGGAAGAAAGCAAAATTTTGGAATAATTCAGAACCTCATCAGCATTCACAAATTTAAGGGAAGTCACACGAAGTCCAAACTTACTCTGATTAAAGAAGATGGTAAACTGTAACAGTGGCTAACATTACTTAATTAATCAGTCTGTACAATGAAAGAAAGGGTTTGTGCAACCCATCTTCACAGTCTAAACAAGGGTCTCTTGATGGTAACTTTGTATGAAGCAAATTGGAGAGGTATGTTGTAATTGAGTCGATGAATGACAAAAATGGCAACAGAGAAATAGATTGTGGAGGTTTTGTCATGCATTTTTATAAAGAGGTTGAACAAAAACTCTTGAATATATCTGGAAATATTGAAATAATTACCAGTTTTATTTCAGGAGAAAATCTCCAGAGAAAGTGTCATGTAGTGGTAAGGACAAATAGCAGGAGCCAGAACACTTACATTTTGTTCTCATGTTGAGGACAGCTGATGTAAGCCAACCTTTACAGATTTTTAAAAGGTTGCCAATACATGATATAACTCCAGAGAAATCCAGTACAAATTTCTCATGTCTTGCTGCTGGGTCATTTCTCACTCTTTTGGAAACACATGGTCTTCTTCTTTGTAGCTGTTGTGGGGCACTCTGCTTCTAAGTTTTGACTTGAGCTTTGGTATGGGTAATGAAATAAAGTAATCAAAGAATAATTAACAATGATTAAGTACTCAAAAAATGCTTTGTATGAAAGTTTTAAAAACCCCCTGGAATAAGGAAAATGAGATTGTCATGGAGAAAATTTTGGCAGTAGTGATGACATCTTTACTTTTTCTGAGTTGGAGTACCAAGTGAAAAGCTTCCAGTGAAATTCAGGTAACACTTCATGATATCTTCCAACTTACCCTCATTATTCAGTTGAGAAAAATCATGATTGTCTGGTCAGAAACACAGATCATGTACAAATGAGCAAAAGATGCTAGAAACTGAATCTGATACAGATGAAGTATCTGAATTGCAGTAGTATTGCTGAGCATACAGTGAAGCTGTATTCTATGCTTTATGTAGTCTCTATGCAAGGATTTAGGCTCCATTATTCCTATGGTTCCCTTCTATGAGTTATTCTATGAGCCTGGAATCATAAAAAGCCTCACAAATTCCCAAACATTAATCAATGAAGATTGTTCTGAAACTAGATGGATATTTTCATTTAACTTAGTTTTATTTCATATAATAGATTAGATTCTTTTAAAAAGAAATCTCTAAATCAGTAGTTCTCTCACCGAATGTGAAGTTGAAAAAGACTCCCAGGACCCAGAGACAGTGGGTGTGGATAGAAATCCCTTTACTGGTAACAGGTCCATCAGGACCGTTAATGGACTCAGGATTGTCACAATAACTATATCTTATTCAGATTCACAGTATTGGTTTCACTACAGAGATTTTTAAAAGACCAAACAGAAAGAAAGAGAAGCAGCAATTTGCTCAATGTTACCTCTGCTGCAGAGGCACCCAAGGTTTGTGAAACCCAGACAGATTCAGATGGCCTACACAACCAACAAACTCAGTTGTTTTATATGTCCAAACTCTTTGAAAAAACTTCAATGAACTGTGTTTTTTTCTGTTACAGAACATCTGCTAACATTTTACAGGCACTGTATATAGAATTATAAGCGTGAGTCTTCTGAAATGTATTGTGTCATCATGTGATGTTGTTCAAAGCATATTAACCCATCCATTTTGGTTACTTTCTTTTGTATGATTGCAGGGGGCATGACAGTACTGAAGGAGTTATTTTTCTTGAGTTCTTCCAAAGTGAGGGTTCTTTTGGTATGTATATATTACATGGAAAATTCCTGGAGGAAAAACCTGTACAAGATCTCACTTCTGTTAGATTCCACTAGGCAGCAATCTGGTACTATATTACCTTCAAAAAGTTCCTTATTTCCTGGGAACTGGCTCATTATTTTACATTTTGGCACACAAATACAGACTGGAATATTTCTTTGAGATAACTCTTGTACCCGAGTTGTTGGCTAGCCTCTGTATTTCTGGGAAAGGTCTAAACACTGTAGCAAGTCCCTGAAGTACTGAAACACCGATTTAGTATGACTAAGTATTTGCTCACATAAGCATGATAACTCAGTTTACAAGGCCGAATATACTTCTCTGAAATCAGAGATCTGTTATGACATCATCCAGATACTCTGATCCACTTCCTATTCCAGTAAGCCAACTCAAAATGTCATTAGCTAATCAAGCTTGACTCTTACTTCAAAACTGGAAGCTATTTTACAGCAGGATTTGATTAGAGGAGAAACTAAATTGCTTAAAATCTCTCCATTTTTAACTTCATTACAAGTGAATCGACATGTTTCATGACCACTGATGCTAGACAGTATACACAAAAGGTTTTCAGATTTATTTTATTTCTAGGTATTTTACAGTCAAAGTCTAAAACTGCTTAGGAAATAAATCCTGTCAAATCTGAAGTACTGACTCACTCTCTAATACAGCACAAATAAGATTTTATTGCAGACTTGTTACATATTGACAAAAACGAAATCAGAAAGGATCACATTTTTTAGAAAAAAAAATTAAAAGCATGGTAAAAGTATGTAATAGCTGGTGTTTTCTCTGCTGTTTACTCATAACATAGAATATGAAAAGAGGTGTAAGGAATATGATGGAAATGTTGGCAAAGCCCAAATTTGAATTATAAACTGTCAGCGACAGAGGACTTTCTTTGTTAGTTTCCATTTCTTATTATCATAATCTGAGGTAACCATATAGATCTGCATATAGCAGATATGCATTAGCAGGTAAATTCATATATTTTCCAATTCTATACCATTAAAGAAACAAAATTGTTATGTGTAATTACTTCTTGACTTCTTTCTACTGAAAAGATTAGGAGTATTTCTATATAAGCCAGAAACTTCTAGTATAACTTTAGTCTCTATTGTTGGACAGATGCTTTTCCCGTAGATAAAGCCAACACAGAACTGAATTGGTAGAGTCAAAATTGAGACATGGAAGGCACTGAAAGCACATATTAGTTTCCACCAATAACTTTCCTGAGTTCCTTCAAAACAGAAGACCTCCAGCTCTGTCAAACAATGATAGGCTGCAGTATCAGAATACTGTCAGCAGAGAAGACACCAGGGGCTTAGTTACTGCAGATGCTGAAATGCTGCCTAGTCCCAAGAAGTAGCCCAGAATGAAGGGAATTGCCTTATGCATAAATGTATGCACAGCTTAAACTTTCAGTATCTGGCATTTCAATAAGATGGCTAATGTCATAATTGCAGGGAAAAAAATCCAAAAACAAATAAACAAAATAAAACCCCAAACATACAGCACACATCATCAGAATTAAGCTAATTGTCATGAACAGCAGGTAACAAGGTTTGCAGCTGTTTGAAAAATGCTATCCATGGTAAGGAACTAGGATCTCCATTACTTTGACAAGAGTTACAGCAAAACTAGTGCACATTAAAAACAAATCAAGTTAGCACAACATTTGTAAGACCATATACAGATTATTACCATGGTTTTTAGGTATCATTCTTAGGATATGCTTTCCACTCCTACTGCATTTTTCCATTGTGATGAGATCTCCTCAGCTGCTGTTTTAATCGGGTTAATGTTAAGCTTGCTTTCATCACTTATCTATAATAAGGATGGCTGTTATTCTATGGTTTCCGTGGAGCCATATGGTTATCTAATGCTAACAAGACCTGCAGTGCTTCAGTTTCTGCATATTGCTTCCTGTCTGGCTTCTGGTTTCCTCATTTTCTGCAGCATTTCTTGGGTTGTCTGTAAAAAGAAGGAAAAGGAAATCAAAGTCTGTGTTTATTGTGCTTCCTAGAGATTAATATTCCCCTACGAAAAGGTTTGAAAAGATTTCAGCCATGCCTGTCTTGTTTTTTCTGCAAAAGAATATACCCTAGGAGCTACAATGAAAACTGCTCAAACTTGCTTCTGTGTATTTGTCAGAACACTGTTTGTTTTATTTTACTGAGTTGCACCAAGGGAGTACCAGCTGATGTTCCTCAACCAATACTGACTGCCACTACAACAACAGATTTTTTTTTCTTTTTTTCTATTTTCCAACATTTTTTGGCATCAGAAAAAGGTAAAAAAGAAAAGATACTTCCCAAATCCGAGAAGGACAAAACAATCATGACTTAAGAAAGAAGGTACAGAGCAGTCCAGGGGGTGATAGGCCTTGTTGTGTTTCAGTGTCTAGTAATACTTTGGTTTAACTTTGAGAGAAGGGAAATTCACCACACATTTTGACATTCTCTGCCAAGGTTGGCAAGGCTTCGCACTGAGAACAATTTCATATAGGGCTCTCTTTCTCCCCTCAAAAAACATAACTGTTGACATTTTATTACAAATTCTCTCTTTCTTAGAAATAAGCTTTTCTCATTTTGCTCTCTAACTTGGTTTTACTTCCTGTTTCCTTTGGGTCCAGTTTTTTATTGTTTCAGTGCAGCTGTTTCAGTGCCAATGTCAACATAAAAACAGGAGCATTTCCAGTTTATGACAGGTCTGACAGTCATGTTTCCAGTGTTTCTAGCTGGAAGCTAAACCAGTGGGCTAGCCCAGATGTTTTTGCAATGAAAGCATTGATTGAAGAAAGAAAACAGACATCTTAAACATTAACAAGAGCCCAAAAAGCAAACACCTCACATGAGAAATAACCCAGAAAATGACACCATTACAGAACATCATGATTCATAGTATCTCAGAGGAGGAAGAACTAGCATTAGCCACGCATAAGGTTAAACCATTCTGAATTTGGTAGACATCTAAAATTAAATAAAAATAGCACAGCCAGAAAACCTTTTGTAACACATTAGGCT
>VYZS01046239.1:0-30615 GCA_013400695.1 Neodrepanis coruscans
AGCATTCTGTGATGGCACTGGGATCTGAACACTCAACTGTGGATCCCTTAAGGTAACTCAACGAGTCAGGCTGAGGCATGCCTGTGCATTAGGAAAATCTGTTTGCTAGCTGCCATGAGCTGTTATGCCCAGACTAGCACCGACATTCACCCCGCTCTGGGGCAGGTGCCAGTCCCACCTCCTTTACCTTGGTCCAGCTCGGTCCCCCGGAACCGGCCCTCGGGGCGGGAATCCACCACCTGGAACTTTAGGGACGACACATTCTGTACCATGTCCTCAAAAGTTTTCACCAGGGCCTTGTTCAGCCTGGCCTTAAAGACAGCCGGGGTGGGCTGGCTGACCTCTGCCGTGACGGGGTACCCATCCTTCACCCAGTTCTTGAAGCCACCGTTTAGCACAGAGACCTCCTTGTGCCCGAAGGCCCGGAACATCCACCAGCAGCGGGGGGCGTAGAAGGTGCCCACCTCGTCCCCGTCGTACACCACCACGTGGGTGTCATTGCTCACACCCAGCCGCCCCACGTAGTCGGCAAAGTGGGACTCGCTGGGCAGCATGAAGTCGTAGGGAGAGGACTTGTCCCGGCACTCCTCGATGTCGAAGAATGACGCCCCAGGGATGTGCCTCTCTTTGAACTCCTGCCGGGCGTTTCGCTCCTTCGGGGGGTACCAGGAGGCGTCCAGCACCCGCAGGCCGGGCCCCACGCGCCCGGCCCGCACCGCCTCCGACAGCCACGCGGCGCTGACCAGCGCCCGGCTGAGCCCCTGCCGCGCCATCCCGGGGGACTGCGGGGGGCACCGCGACCGGGACCCCTCACCCCGAACACACTCACGAAATGGCGGCGGCGGGAGGAGCGGCCCGAGGGGCGGCACGGGGGCGGTGGCATCGCCGGGACCAGCCCGCTGAGAGCTCTCCCGCTCCCGCCCTCCGGCGGCGGCCGCGGCTGGCAGGCGCTGAGGCCCAGCGCGGAGGTACGGGGCGGCGCGGAGGGAACAGCGGCCCGGGGGCTCGCAGCGGGAGGCAGCGGGGCCCCGGTGAAGCCCCTGCTGCAGGTGTGCTCCGGGGCGGGCACAGCCGTGGGGCTGAACCCTCCTCGTCTTGGGGCCGTGCCTCGCCCCGGGGCACTCGGTCCCTTGGGCTGCCCCACGCCTCTCTGTCTGCTGTCAGCACTGGCTGGGGTCCCTGGAGGTGGAGGGGCCAGGTGGGCTGAGCGCAGGGCAGGACTGCTCTGGCTGCACCCGCTCGGGGCGGGGTTTGAGCTGAGCCCTGTGAAACTATTTTCAGCGCTACAGTGTTTCAAGCCCCTCGTTGCAGGCTTAGCCAGCACCTCAGTGCAGACGCTGGCTCCAAAATGCGTCTTGGTCCAGTCGGCTTTTGAAAGGCTAGTCTCTAATTTGTGACTTTCTATCATTTGCAGACAGGTGAACTCAGGCAGACTCCAGGAATTGGCTAATCTCAGCCAGGACTCAGGAGCAATGTCACAACAACTCCTCTACCGTGCTCTGGTGTCTGCAAAATGGCTTTCAGAAGCCATCAAGTCCCAGCAAGCTGGTCTGGCATTGAGAATCGTGGATGCATCCTGGTATTTGCCAAAGATGAAGCGTGACCCAAAGCGGGAGTTTGAGGAGCGCCACATCCCTGGTGCAGTTTTCTTCGACATTGACCAGTGCAGTGACCGAACCTCACCTTACGATCACATGTTGCCCAAGGCTAATGACTTTGCTGAGTATGTGGGGAAGCTGGGTGTGGGGAATGATTCCCATGTTGTGGTGTATGATGGCAGCGACCAAGGTCTCTTCTCAGCACCCCGGGTGTGGTGGATGTTCCGGGTCTTCGGACACGAAGCTGTTTCCCTTCTGGATGGTGGCCTGAAGAACTGGCAGCGAGAGGGGAATGCGCTGAGCTCTGGGAAAACCCAGGTAGCTCCATCTGAGTTCCATGCCTCCTTGGACAAGTCCCTGGTGAAAACATACGAAGATGTCTTAGATAACTTGGATTCCCGTCGTTTCCAACTAGTAGATGCCCGCGCTGCAGGACGGTTCCGGGGAGTAGAGCCAGAGCCCCGAGATGGTAATGTGTCTTCTGAGACACTGGCATTATAAAAAAGGGCTTAATTTAAGGTGCCCATCACTTTGACTCCTGTAGAGGTACTAGAGGGAAATACGGTTGTCCTTTAAGGGATAGGACTTGAGGCAGTCCTCCTCTTCTTTTGACTAGCAAGCGCTGCTCTTTGAAAATCCAGGAGTGAGGAAGCCATGTGTTTTTTTTCCCATGAGACACTGGAGTGAGGAACATAGCTTTACATACACCTCAAAAGATATTCATTGGTCTCTTCATGTACTGGTACTAGTCTTCTCCTCAGAAAGGCCTGTGGAGGTCCTTCATCAGTGTGAGTTGCTCTGATGTGGAGAAAGATGTGAAGGGAACTGGGAAAAAGAACAGTGCTTGACAGGGTTGTGTCCATGTGGTAACCTGAAGGTTGGAGCCATTGTTCCTGAGTAATCAATAATCTAGTAAAGCAAAGTTTAACAAAAATAAATGTTTTTCTTTTAATGAAATGAACTAAACAATAAATATTCCTCCCAGCGAAACAGAACAGGTTTTGCAATAGATTTGTCCCAGACAGTAGAGGTTAATTCCTATCTGTATTGTTTTTCCTCCAGGAATTGAGCCTGGTCATGTCCCTGGGTCGACAAGCATCCCCTTCACCGATTTCCTCACAGAGTCTGGCTTAGAGAAGACCCCTGAGCAGATCCGTGCTCTGTTCCAGGAGAAGAAGGTGGATCTCTCAAAGCCGGTGGTAGCCACATGTGGCTCTGGGGTCACTGCCTGCCATGTGGCTCTGGGGGCTTATCTCTGTGGCAAACCAGATGTTGGAGTGTATGATGGGGCCTGGGTGGAATGGTACATGCGGGCACAGCCTGAAAATATTATTTCTGAGGGAAAGGGGAAGACAGTGTAATAAGCTGCTCCATCTCCCAGCTGTGCAGATAATTTGCCTTGAAACAGGATTTGGAAAAGATTGGTTTGGCATTCCTGGCTAAGTGTCTTGAGGTGAAGGTGTTGGATAACAATTATGTGTATGTGGTGCTTGGCCACTTTGTCCTTACCCTACTGTTGCTGCTTAGGAAGATAAAGATGATGGCAATTTGGGCAGCCAGCTTTAGGTGACCCTGCTTGAGCATGTAGGGTGAAACAGATGTTCTCCAAAGTCACTTCTAACCTTAGCCATTCTGTGGTTCTGCACCTGTTTTACCATATGAGATGGAAGAAGAGAGTGCTGCTGCCAGCACAGGGAAGTAATTGAGTCAAGCCAAGCTCCTGACTTGGTACATTCCACCATGTTCATTCACAGGATAGTTATACTTGTATAATCGTGCCTCATAATTCTACTCTCTGCCTCTGTTGTAGAAAAGCCATCCATGCACTTTATGGCCATTTCAAGTGCAAAACTTTGTGGAAAGACATGGCTGTTAAAGGAGCAAATATGGTTTTCAGATTGGGACTTAGGCTAGAGACTTGATTTGGATTTCTTCTTGTACTTGGACTCTAACCACAATGTGTACTTAGCCAGCTTTTTATGCCCATGGTCCAAAATCCCCCTTCAGAAAAAGAAAAGATTCTGGGATTTAAAGAATGTAAATAAACGTATGTTTCAAGGTCTTTCTGCTGAATGGAGCTTACATGAGTGTTGCTTGGGTGATTCCTTTCAGGAACTCTGTTTTTATGGGATCACTTTGTCTTGATGTTTCAAACGAGGTATTTCCTTCGTTCTGTGAGTAAAACTATGTCACTTATCGTCAACAAGGTAATTCACTCAAAAAGACAATGGCATGCCTCTCTCTTGAGTCTTTGCACTGTCTGCCTCCTTTCAGTCCTTGTCTATTTGCTTTTTGGCCTAAAAGTTCACATTAGTCAATCACAGCTCTTTTCTTCAAAGACTGGATGTCACCTCACATGGTGGAAAATGGACTGCATGGGTGTTTTCATTCTTTCCATGAGACTTACCACATGATTTTCCCCTGAAAACTTAAAGGAATGAAACCTACAGAGGAATAGCCCACAGGGGCAGCTCTTTCTTCCTAAGACCATTGTCTTTTGTGTCTGAAAGTTGAAAGCACACCAGGTGTCCCTGATAATATTCAAGAATTTGTTCTCCTTAGAATTTTCTCCTCTACAAAAAATGAAACAAAACAATAAACCGTAGAACACTCCCACAGAAAAAGCCTGTATCTGTTCCATATCTTACAGGTAACTTAGAAGTTAATGAGACAGCTTCTGCTCTTGGGCTTTCAGCAACAAGTATCTGTAGACATCTACAGATGACAAGGTTGTCCCTTAGGGGATGCAATGGATGTTTATTGTGAGAGATTTGCAGGATACATTCCTAGCCTCTGAATGCAAGGACCAGATTCTCTCCTTTTGCCAGAGTGTTCATTCTTTGCATTTCCTTTTGCCTCTGTCGGCTGCAGCTCTGTCTTCTTCCTGGCACGTGAGCTCTATTTCTGCTCACCACCTGGGGAGCTGGAGTTTTTTTGTCCAGTTTATTCCTTTCTCTGTCCTCCCCACTCACACACATGGCCTATGTCTTCTTGTCACTCAGTGACTGAAAGCATGCATTTTCCCTGCTTGCATCCAGTCTAATAACCCCACTCTTCAGCAGCTTGGGGCTGGCATTACAGCAAGTGCTGAGTATACGGAGTGCACAGAGGTCTGTGATAAGTGATCCTTTAGTATGCAGTGAGGCTGACTTTGTGGATATGTGGCCAGGCTCCTAAATACAAACAGGAATGTTGTGCCTGCTCTGTTTCTCCAGGAAATTTTAGTTTTTAGAGAAAATTAACACATTGTTTCAATCTTTGCAGTGGATGGAGGGAGCTGACTTTTGCTCCTGTCCTCCAGAAGACTTGGCATTGCAGATTAAGTGCCGTGTTTCTTTTTTCCTACTGACACAGCAATCCTTACGGTTAGTGGGAATCTCTCTGCTTCCCCTTGAGACTGAGCTGCTCTTCTCTGTACTTTGTGTTGCCGGGAGGTGTGTGGCACAGCCCAGCCATCCACCTGGAGATCGCAAACTAAGTAAAATGTTTCCGTCTCCCCTTGCTCTACATTTTGACTGTGTGCCTCCATGACATCTACCTAACCCTAACCCTTCCCCCTCTCTGGTATGTGTGCCAAGGTTGGCAATACTCAACTGCTCTTCTCACAGCCAAATTGTACACCATGAATTCTCAGTGATTCTTCAGTTTCCCAGCTTTTGGCAAATCTTTTACCAGATGCATAGTTTTGCTTTGACTTCCCCGTAGAGGAGAAATTGAAAACTTCTTTCCCAAAGGAAGATACTGTGTCTTTCTAGGGTATACCCTGTTACATCATGTATCAAAAATTTATCCAAGTGTGTCTTCTGATGTTTTCCCTCCTTTTAGTTAAGATCTGTTCTCATGATGCAGGCGAAGCACTGGGAATGTTGTGAAGACCGAGACAATGTTTTCAAAGCCTGAAGACTGCAAAAACCTATTTTGAGCTGTAACAGATGCTACTGGACATATGGAACATCTGAGGGGACTTGCACCAGGACTATAAATGTTCTGCGGATCTTTATGTTCCTGACTCAGTGGGTGGGTTTCCTATGGGAACCGAAAAATGGAGAGAAGTGGATATAATGCAAATCATTAATGTTCATTACTTTCCTTTGGAAAATTTGCCACAGAAAAATGGGAATAGCGTATCTTTGGTAGAATAAGGCTCATGGTGGCCAAAAAGTAACCTAAACAACTGCCATGATGTTGGAGGAAGGTCACATTGACCTGTGGCTAAGTTGAGACTGGAGTTTTTACAGCTTTTTTAAATTTGAGAATCCCAGGTCAGCATCTAAACTCTTTATTTGGTTTATTGGTATATTTTACTATCTGCAATACTTTTGTTCTGAAAGAGTTTAGAAATCTGTGAAAACAGTCTGATCTGATCAAAAGTAGTCCCACAGTCCCCTGTTCCTCACATGTTTTCTGTGTCACCTTCCTTCTTCTTTCTGCCCTGCTGCTGCCTAGCAGTCAGGTCGCACTATTTCATGCTTCATTTCACAGCAAACCTTTTTATTCCACTGCAAAATTTTCTAAATTCTAAAGCAACCCTTCTACAGCACCACTGTCCCAAACACTGCATGAGCAATGATAATTGCTGGTACCTACAGGGATTTTTCATGTTCCTCCCATCTCTCCTGTTCTCTGGGTGCTACATGATGATTCTCTCTCCTTCTCCCAGCACTCTTCTAGCAGAGATGCTGAGTGATGCACATTTACATAGTCCTAACACACTACTTTGAATGCAGGTACATTGCTCACAGACCTCATGCAGGACAAGGAGCTGCAGAAAGATTAGCTCGCCAGCATGCCATGGGGCCCTTCTCTTCCTGCTCCAGTATGCCTGGCTCAGCTGGCAATTGAGCTGGATTCTGATATCTGCAAGTGAACTCTGTTCCTCCCAGCCCCAAGTCCAGTGTAAGGAGTTTCCTTTGCCCACTTTACTGTCGGCTTAATGGCAAAATGTCAGAGCATTACATGTCCTCTCTACTCCCTGTAGAAAAGAGAGTGGTACCAATCATACATGGACATGCTGACTAGTACTTCCTGGTTTCTTCTTCAGTTCCATATGCTATATAATCCCAGATATGTGTTCCCAACCTGTAAGAGTGGTGACACTGTCTGTCCCAATACATGGTGATGCCTGCTCCCCCTGCCATTCCACGGTACAGTTCCCTTTGAGCAGCTCCACGGTGTCAGGGATACAATGTACCCAGCTGACTCGTCAGGCTGCAATGGAAGTACAGAGTGCTGCAGTGTGTGTAGCTTTCTGCAGGATTGCACTGCAGACCTACTGGCTGCTGAACCAAGAAACTCTCAGTTTCCCCCCTGCTCTGTTCTCCTTAACTTTTGTTCAGCCCAGACTCCAGTCACTGTCAAGTTTTTCCTACTTCCAGTCTGTTTGTGCAATGGTCACTGGGTACTCAGCAGGGCTGTACAGGGTTATATAATCACACAGCCCCACACAAGCTTTTGCTTGCTCTTTTCTCTCTGTTTCTGTGCATGTGTTTTCTATATAGTTGTCAACAAAGCAGGAGAAAGAGTCATAGCATCATAAGACAACAAGATTGGAAAAGACCCCCAAGATCACTGAGTACAACCTTTAACTGAACATCACTGATTATTTACCTCTCCTGTGTTCTATGGCTTGACTTTAATGGACCGTAACAAGGGCTCACTAGCTGTATCTCGCTATTCTGGTGACAATTAGCAATCAGATCCGTATTTAGCCCATACCACCAACTCATCAAGCAATTTCAGTTGGTAACTCATCCCAGACTGGCTTCTTCCTAAAAAGGATTTTCACATACTGTGGGGAAATCCCTGGCTTGGTGTGTTTCCAAAAAATTTTGTGCTGTATGTTGCAGAAGAGAAGGCTCTGATGTTGGAAATGGTGTTCATTGACATCTTTTCCTTACTCACAGCATAGCTCTTTAGATTTACCAATTAACTTCTCAGCCCATGGACCAGGGGTGAGCACAACTTGAGATGTCAGCCACAGGTGGAGTCTGGTGTTGTTGGAAGAAAATGTACCCTGAATACAGACCATCCTGGACTCGTGAGCAGCATTGTCATGGGAGAGGCTTGGAACAAGGTGTTGAGAACAAGAGATGGACCTAAAAAGGAGCAAGAGGCTGAAGGGCTATGAGAGGAGGAAAAGGGGAGGATGAACCCTTGGTAAAAGAGAGGAGAAAATTAAGGCAGGGCAGATTTCTTGGAGGGGAAGATAAGGGGCTGTAGGTTGCTACCCAACGCCTGCATTCATATCAGAGAGCAGCAGTCCTCACCCTAATTCTGTGCTAGAGCTGCAGCCAGTACAGACAGGGTCCTGCATTCCTTATGCAGCCTGTAGGGCAGAGGTCTCCAATTTGCCATGGTTTGATTTGGAGCCAGAATTAGGAGGGCAGCAGTCTGACAGCCCAGAGCTGTGTTGTACTGTATGATGTTTCAACTCAGGTCAGTGTTAGCTTGAGAATCTTTGATGCACATTACTGCTCAGTGAGACTGGCCCAAGGGCTGAGCACTAATTTTGGTCAGAGTCTGCTCCATATAGGTAGGCAAAAATATTTTTTCATCCTCTTTGTGTTATTGGTCACTCTAGGGCTGGTTCTAAATTATTTGAATTTACTCTCTGGAGCAGCTGAATTGTTCCCATGCTTAAATTAGCTGGAGATCAGCAATCTTGAAACCTTTTTCATGTTACCCTCTCTTCCTCTTCACCCCTTTGCATTCCTTCACAGAAGGCGCAAAGTACACACACAATCTTTGTGGAGGAAATCCTAGATAATTTAAAGGAAGGGTGATGCTGCCTTCATGTCCTGTAATTTGCAAGTAAAAGAAAAGGGAAGGACAAGACGAAAAGGAGTGTAAGAGTAAAACACAATGTTTCTTTTTTCATATCCTCCTCCCTCAATAACCGGCCCTCAAAAGATATGAAGATCTAGATGGAAGAACAATAAAGTGTCTGCGAGGTACCACAGCATTTCTGCAGTGCTGCATTGCCCTGCCGAGGGAGAACCAGGATGTTACTTAGGTGAAGCAAGGTTTTGGGCCACACTGAAGTGAAACACCAGACTTTCCTTTCCATTTTTAATGAGCTCGAGCTGCTGGCAAGCACAGCTGTACTGAGGTGGGAGTGGGAAAAGTAGAGCTGCTGAAGAGAGAGCTTGTTCAGGTTTCATCTGTGCCAAGGAGTGTGTTTGAGCAGAGGGGCATGAGCTGCTGAGCACCAGACTTGGCCTGGCAGGAGTGACTGACAGAGGCAGGGCTAGATTCCAGATACGGTGGGATTGGCACATTGTCCTCAGTGGGTGCTATGTACCTGAGGCAGAGGTAAAACTCCACACAGAGCTAAGTCAAAATATGAACTCTCTGTTGCCTGGACATGGGGATGGCAGGAGCACAGGAGAAGGGTGCAGGAGGTCTCTGCCTGGCATGGTTTTTGTGGTAGGGCAGTACCAGGGATGGAGTTTGCTGAGTCAGGGACTCTTCGGAGCTGGAAGAAAAATTATTCCTGCCCCCTGCCAGCACTTCATGCAGATCCAGGATATAGTTCCCATAAGTGTCCCTACGTATGTTAGCAAGAAGGCCACTGTCTGCATGTTTTGCTACAAGAAAGCATGGCAACTGGTGTGGCGCTGAACCATGAGCCTGAGGTAATGGATCTCCTGAAGGGAATGCTGTGAAGTACAGCGCTGAGGGGCTTAATCTGCTGGCTGCCGAGCAGCAAGTTCTTCTTCCTGTCTCCGAGGAAGCTTGCAGACAAGATTCAGGACTGGAAGCAGGGTTGGGATTATGCAGTGCAGTGCAGCCCCTTTCGTTACAACATCCTATTGCAGGAACAGCGAGCTGGGAAAACTACAGTTCCCATCATCCTTTTGTGCATTTCCCTGCGAAACTACAGTTCCCAGAACCTATTAAAGTGCCAGAAAGGATGTCTATGGAAATAAATGCCGATGATTTTTGCATAACTCCCTGCACCTCCGGAGTGCTTGCCGGCCCTTTGTTTGTGAAAACGGGAGCAGGAGAAAAGCCAGGGAGTGTCAGCGCTGTGGAGCTGTGGTTTTGCCCATCCCTAATAGCAGCAGTGATATCCTCCAGCACCGAGCATCCTTCCTCCACTCAGGACTCTCTTGGCAGTCGTGTCCTCCACGAAACACGGCTGCTGCGGAGGGAGAGGCAGATAAACTACACATCCCGGCATTCTCCGACAGGCACCTGCGGCAGCCCCTGCACGGCGTGGGGGAGGTGGGGTGAGGATGAGGATGGAGGGCAGGGAGGAGATGCAGGGCGCCGTGGGGCTACGTTGCACCTGGGACATCCCGCCACCCGCTGGCACCCAGGCCAAGTGGGTGAGGCTCAATGTGGGGGGCACCGTCTTCCTCACCACCAGGCAGACTCTGTGTCGGGAGCAGAAGTCTTTCCTCTGTCGGTTGTGCCAGGGCGAGGAGCTGCAGTCGGATCGGGTAAGGCAGCTGGGTTGCCTCCCGCAACGTGCCTCGCCGAGCATGGGGAGGGCTGGAGGGATGCAGGGATGGAGCCAGATCCCGACATCTGCACATCTGCAGGAGCAACTGAGTGAGAAATGGCAGCTCTTTTTGTCCCCTCTCGCAGGAAGGATTTTCCCTTGCCAGATCCCCGCCTTACTGTGTTGTAGCCTGTCACCTTGTCTTCCCGAGCTGGGGAAAAGAGAGGCTGTCTCCCCTGTGCTCCTGCTCTCCTGCCTTTCTGTCACCCAACATCCTGGGTCTGCTTCCTAGCTGTGTCTTCCTGACTCAGCTTGTGTCCTGTAAGGGGATCTCTGCCCTCTCATGCCAGGCCTGTGTGCGCAATTGCACAAGGAGACGGAGGCCTAGTTTTTTTGCCTTTTCAGGTGGGTTGATCCATGCTGAGGTGGGCATGCTGAGAAGACTAATACAAGAGTTAAAATCCAAGCTGGGCTGAGCTGGCTAGGGACTCCCAGGAGTCCGTGGTTTCCCAGGAATCTTAGAAATGGTGGACATTTTTGCTTAGGTTTGAGGCATTTAAGTGTTGTTTACAAGTTTCCGTTGCATATTTTCTCCTCGTGATCTATCTCTGTTGCTAGGATGAGACTGGTGCATACCTGATAGACCGGGACCCCACTTACTTCGGACCCATCCTAAATTTCCTCCGTCACGGGAAGCTGGTCCTGGATAAAGATATGGCTGAAGAGGGTGAGTCTGAGAGCTCAGAAACCTCTCACTTAACATTGCTGTTGTAGCCAGGACACGATAGGACTTGTTGTCAACCTTGTTGTCTCTTGTTCTCCTTTTGGAGGTTGGTATGGGGAGATTTTAGGGAGCTATCCCTGCAGCTCCTTGGAAGCATACCCATCTTTTCTTTACTCAAAGGGTTTGGAGTGAATGTTGTGGGTGTTGGCTGCAGGTGTTCTGACTTCATGACTGTTTTTCCAGTAGAGACATCACCAAGACAGAAGTAGATAATATCTCAGAGTCTCAATGGACTATTTTTTACTTGTTCCTGATCCACTTTTAACCAAGCTCTGTGACTGAGTTTTCTGTTAGTGACTGGGTGTTTCTAATTAGGAATAAAACCCCAGAAGACCAAACAAAATCAAGCTCATCTCTTCTACTGACTGTAATAAAGACTATTATTAATCAGTGATATGCAATGTATACTGCTTATGCTCTGATGGGTTGTATACCGCAGCAATTCCAGTTAAGCAATCCAGATAAACCAATCCCTCATTTGAGGCTGACAGCAGGTCCAATAGGATAACTTGGTAATATCATAGTGTTACCAGCCAGCAGTCCCCAATGCCTTGTTATTTTTTGGATGCTAGAGTCTAATAAGGAGCCAATTCCAAAGACAGGCTGTGCTGTCCAGTCCTTGCCAAGGACAGTTTCTGTATGTTCATGAGTCTTCTTGCCTCTCTTACACATTTTTAGCTAAAGCAAAGGAAGTTTTCTTCAGAAGCATCTTATCAGTTATAATTCCAAAAATATATCTAATGGTACCAGATTTTAGTAGACACAATTCTGAAGTATTTCCTATTTAACATTTCTTGTAATCCTGAGGTCAGACAGAGTTCATCTACAGGTTTCAATATCAGATCTAGAACATAAATAGGAGTGCAGTTCATAGCTTGACACTGCCTTTTATTCCTGCTGCAGATAGTATAGCTGGCATAAAACTAACCCATTAGACAATTGACTCCAGCATTCAGCAGAATGAGGAAAACTCGGCAGAGTGTGTCAGGGAGTGAAGGATCAATCTCCCCACCTGCCATTATATGAGTACTGTCCTGGGAACATGTGACTGTTGGCTCCTAGCCCCCTCTACCTCAGTGACCCTCTGGGAAACACCTTCCTTTCCCTGAAGACCTGTTATCAAACAAGTGATCCTCAGGAGAGGTGGTGGATGCAGACACCATAGAGTAAAAGAGCAAAACACTTCTCTGTTTACCTGCTTGGGAGTGAAACACAGTGAAGAGAGAAAAAGATATCTGAAGTCATTAGGGCCGGCAACTCCAAGTGGTCCAAGAGGTAAGAGAGCCTTTTCTAGGGTCTTTTGGTAACTTGTCAGAGCCACAAGCTATGGTTCTCTGCCTTAAGAAGAGAGCCTGAGCAAGGTGATAACTAGTGGCCATTGAGAAAGGCTGAAGCTTACATTTGTTCTCCTTGTCCATTTATCTGGGAAAGGTTTTAGCAGTCCTTAGCACAAACCTTCACTGGCAGGGCCTGTTTCTCTAGTAGCCTGCAGAATAAGGAAATTGGGGTCAGCCTTAGAAACATGATGCAGTGAGCCAAGGTTCAATTCTCTATAGTAAGAGTTTCAAGGAATGGAAACCTGTTAAAAAGTGAGGCTATAGTATAATTTCTCCCTGTGACCTTGGGAAGCTCAAAATTGATGTTTTGCAAGTAAAAAAATAGAGATGGGCTGTTAGCTCTCTGTCTTTGTGATCCTTCTGTCTTTCTCAGGGATCTTAGAAGAAGCTGAGTTCTATAACATTGGCCCTTTGATCAGAATAATCAAGGATCGGATGGAGGAGAAGGACTACACAGTAACTCAGGTATGGCAAAGTATAGTGGGGTGAGCAAAGCAGGGAATGTAGAAAAGGAGAGATGAGTCTAGAGGGAGAGCAGACTCGGGAGAAGCAGCAAGGAATGAAAAGAAGCAACTAATTAGAGATTATGTGCTAGTCCCTACATATCAAAATCTTGCAGGGGACAAGCTACCACCAATTTAATTACAATAAACTAGTTACAGGCTTGTTTTGCATTCCCAGAAGTAATGTTGGATGTAGCCCCTGAAACTAAATCAGCTCCTCTAGTGTTTGGAAGAAGGAAGCTAATTGCTGTAGAATATAGAAAAATGCAAGGAGAGGAGAAGTGTCATGGAGAGGAGGGCTCCAATGTGAGAAGTCTTGGGAGTGCAATCACAATGAAGAGCATGGGGATACCTGTAGAAAAACCTGAAGGAAACAGGTGGAGAGATGGCTGTGAAAGAGTTAAATGCAGACAGTGAATCGCAAGGAATCAATCTTGCGGCACAATCACACCTTGTCTTGGCCAGTAACCTTTGAAAATTTGTCTTCTGGGGGGCTGCTATCTCAATTTTCATCATGCCTGCCTCAGGTTGTAACCCTCCAGCAACAGACACTTTGTGCTGCAAAACCCTCTCAACATTTGCGGCATTTGCAAAAATGATTTTGTAATGACAAGTGCAAACTCTCCATTAAAAGAGCCCAGTGTCTTCTGGGGACAATGCAGGAAGCTCAGTCCCTCCTCTCCAGAAGAGATACCGTTGTTCTTGTTCCCCGTGACAGCACAGTAGGAAACTGGGTTGTAGTTTCCCCTCTCCTTTCACCTGGGACATGGGGAAGAGGACGAGTCTGTCAAGGAGAGGTGCTACCACTTCATTCTGCAGGAGAGCAACAGCCTTTAGTGTCTGACTGTTGTCAACATGCTCTGCAATTTTGCTGTCAGGTGCCTCCTAAGCATGTCTACCGTGTGCTACAGTGTCAGGAAGAGGAGCTCACTCAGATGGTTTCCACTATGTCAGATGGATGGCGCTTTGAGCAGGTATGGATAAGGTAGAGCAGGGTGGGAAGGAGTTGTCTTCTGAGGAAAAGATCATGGATACCATACAGTCCCCAGGTAAGTCTCCACTCTCTGAGAATACTGAGTAAGTCATTGATTGAGCCATCCCACTGGCTCTCTCTTGCCCCTTTGGCAGAGGTTTAGAGGATACTGTGTGAGGCCAAACTGTTTTGCATCCTGACTAACTTCTGATTCTCTGTGCTGCCTAATCAGCTTAGTTATAAGGACTTTCCACTGTGGGTATGAATTGGACTCTATGCTGCATGGTAGGCTTTCTGCCTTGCTCCCCAGGTGGAGGGGATGTTTGCAGGAACATGTGCTGGTGATTCTCACTTTCATCTTTTCTAGCTTGTGAACATTGGCTCATCCTATAATTATGGAAATGAGGATCAGACAGAGTTCCTGTGTGTGGTCTCCAAAGAGTTGTACAACTCCCCGAGTGGTCTGAGCTCTGAGCCCAGCCACAAAGCTAAGGTGAGATCAACTTTGATATGCCCTGCTCCCGTTGCCTATGAGATCCTTCACTCTTATTTGCACCCTCTCTCTTACCTCTCTTGCCTGTGACTGTGGGTACCTCAGTGGTGAAATACAGGGACCTGTCCTGGTGTTCAGCACCATGGCATTATACCCATTGCCCAAGAGGATGAGCGTGTGTGTTGGAGAGGTGGTGTCTGGCTGTATGTGGCAAATGGCTTTAGCAAATGACCCTGGCATTTCTCATGCTACTCTAACATTGCCGTCATGCCTCTTCATGCCCATGCTGTGTGTGTCACTGCCTCTAGGACATTATTTCTCTGAAGGTTTTGCAACATTCTCTTTCATTTTTCTGAGTCTCAGCCTAAGGGGCACATATCTGCTGCTCCCCTTTTAAGAGAAGGACAGAAACATGTGGCAGTGCATGACATTCTGTAGACACCTAGGATACAGGAAGAAACATTAGCAACTGATGGCAGTTGTTGGGCAGTGGGGTCACAGCAGTTGTAAGTGGGTTAGATACCCCTGACGTGATGTTCCAGAGGAAAACAAGTCTCTGCTCCCTGACCCAGAATTGTCTTGGCCATGGGGAAAGTTCCCTTTATATTCCAGTGTCATGAGAATTGCTTTATTCCCTTGTATGTCAGAAAGAACTGCCACGGGTAATTTTGCAAGTATCTCCACTCTTTCTTCCTTTTGTCCTGCATGCTGGGCCACAGAGCACAGAGGAGGACCTGGAGGAGGAAGAGCAGGAGGTGGAGGAGGAGGCAAAGGCAGAGGCAGAAGCAGAAGCAGAGGAGAAAGGTGCAGCAAATCCTTGAGGAAAATGATAAAAATAACCCCCCCAGGCATAGACCCGTCCACCTTTCTGGTGAGAGCTCACAGCTAGCAGCAGGGAAGGACTAGAGCAGGTGTGGGGTGTGGGGGCTGTCCTATCCAGGAGTTGGAGTCTCTCTGGAGATAAAGCTGATAGGGGAGACCTGTTACCATGGCGGCTGCTTTGTATTTTAAACAGTTTGGTTTATCTATGGTTTTATTTTTATTTGCAGACTGTCCATCTATTCGGGATTGCGCTAAACTCTCTTCCTGCGGACCCTCCCTCCTGCTCCCCTCCGTGTTCATCCCAGCACTGTCATCTACCTCCCACATTGCCCCACTCGTCTGCCTCCAGCCTCCAGCATCATTCTCTCTGCTCTCTTTGTCTCCCAGGGCTCAGAGCGGTCTCTGCCCAGGGCCCTGTCTCTCTCTGCTCCTCACTTTTCCTCCTCTGCAGGTATGTTACCTGTCTGCACTCCCAGTTCCTGCCAGCCTGAGCTCTGCATGAGTGACTCACTTCCCTCTTGTGGGTATGGTCCTGGTTTGTAGAGCTTGGGGAGGGGCAGGAGGGAGGGGAGGTTTTCTCATCCCTAAAGTGGCTTTACCTATTCTCATCCTATGTGTGTCTTTACCTGCCAAGCAGATCCTGTGGCTCTGGACCAGAGGCTCTGGCAGCAGAAAGGAGAGTGCAGCTGGGAGAGGGAAGGAAATGAATGCAAAGCAGGCAGGGATGGTTCGGGGAAGGGGGGGAATTTTGCCACGTGTCTGCGTGACACGCATGCCAGATAGCTTCTCCAGGCTGCCGTCCACAGCTCCTTTGCCTGCCAGCCCAAGAGCAGTTTGCAGAAGGCAGCCTGTATTTTTCCTTCTCTGCTTTCACTTCTCTGGGCTTTTCCCCCACTGGCCCTGCCAGGATGAGAGTGCAGTGGGAAAGGGTGGCAAAGGCAGAGCAGAAGCGTCTGATCCCTCCTTCATATGTTCTCACAGCTGCATGCAAAATGAGCCTCTCTGCTCTGCCTCCTTCTTAAGAAGGCTGTCTGCCTGACATGCGTGAGGCAGAAAGCTTTAGAAGGAGGATTCCTCTCCATCCTGGAAAACTGTGGGCTCTTGTTAAACTGGAGGAGATCAGTGCTACTCTCCGTCTGTCCTGGTGGTGGGCTCTCTTTAGCTGGCTGACATTTCTCTCTCTCTTTGAGAGCCTCCTTGTCCATAGCTGTGGGACCTGAGTGTTATTATTTTAAAAGTCAGTGTATGTTTTGCTTCCTTTTGTTCTGTTTTCCCACCGTCACTCCTCATCTTTTTCTTCTGTTCTCGTTTCGTCTGTCGTTTCCCTTTTCCTGTTTCTCATTCTCTCCTCCGTGCTCAGTTGCTTTTTTCTCTACCATTTATTTTATTTCTTTCTCTCTCCTTCTCTAGCTGTTACAAGCCAGAGATCTGAGGATGTGACTTCAACGCTCCACTCCAGCCTTTTAATTTTTTGTTTATATCTTTATTTTTGTACTGCAGTGTATGGCAGCCCCTTACCCCACAGTGACACCCTCCAGCCTCCTTCAGTCTTCTCATGCAGCCATTTTTTTTTTTTGCAAACTCACCTCTGAGGCTTGAGCCTCCAGCCCTGGAGGAGGGCAGATGCTCGGTGGAGCCCCTGGGCTGCTGTAGGAGCTGGCGCCCATGGTCCCCTCCTATGCTTGGCAGTCTGGCCTTCCTTAGTGTCACAGTGGCCTCTGGTGGGGACATCAGCGATCAGCCACTGCAGTCTGTAGTCCCTTCCTGAGCACCCTGGATGTGAATGGGGACCCAAGGTGGTGATAACTGCGGAAGGACCTGTCCTCACCCTTTTGGTGTTGCACACAGTTGGTCTGTGCTTGTGGCCAGAGGGCAAATGCAGAGCCACAGTTGTTTTCTGGGCACCTGCATTGTTTGGGGTTGTTCCTGTGCTGGATATCATGCTCCTTGGTGTCTCCCTCCCTGTCTGCCAAAGCAGCCCTGTGTCAGCAGGGTGAGGAGGAGACAGGTGTGCTGCCCGGGTACCTGATGTTGTTTCAGCTAGCACCAGGAGATCCCTGTTCTGGGGAGCAGGGTATTTGCTTCACTGCTATGTCTGAAGACTCCTGAATAAAATTCACAGTCTGTTCCTCCTTGCTGCCTCTCATTTCAAGTGGCAAGAATTCATTGCTGGTAGAAGGGGGTGGCAGTTGGAGAAAAGAAGTTTGGATTCATCATATGGAGCTACCAGAAGCTGCTTGTGCTGCAGCTGTCTTTTGGGGGCTGGAGGTACATCCCACTGCATCTGTGCTGCATCCCCACTGCAGGCAGCTGGGTTACAGAGCAGGTTTGCTTATTGGTATCTGCATCCCTAAATCATAACAGTAATCAAGGACCACACGTCTAGTTAAAGAATCAACCCCATTGCACTAAGAACACCTGGGGTGGAGGGGCAGGCAGGGGCAGTTGCCAATGCCAAGACTGGAGTTTGGTCAAAAATATACAGACCCTAAGATCACTTAAGAAAGTCAGGCAAACTAGAGCCAAAAAAGTTCTCAATTTTATTTCTAATTCCAGAGAGTGGTCCATTGTGTACATATATCTAAAACACACACACACATATGTATATATATGTTTATCTTTAGTGAAAAAAACAAACCTGTAGCAACTGCAGTTTAAGCACAGTGCCCTGGAGCCTTCTCCTTCACCTCCTGCATTACCTGAGATAGGAGATGGAAGCAGTTGAGACACCCTCACGTTAAAGGTATTTAGAAGGGTTGAGGGAAGGGGATGGGAGGCTGCTCCAGTAATTTTACTGAGGGAAGTGCAGCAGTGGAGGCTGGGTGCTGCTCCAGCAGGGAGGCAGGACACGTGCTTGGGGGTGCGATGCTGGACTCATGCCTGGGAGTCAGTGAGACGTGAAGAGTTGCCTGGCTGAGCTGAACAGCGCACTGAACAGCACACGCCAGCTAAGAAAAGAAGCAATTAGGGAGATGGAAGAGGAGGAGTGATGGGAGGGAAAGGGGGATGAAGGATAAGCAGCAGGAAGGAAGAGGGAGGCAGATTGATTTCACAGTTACTGGAATCTCTAACTACATCAGTCACATTTTCTTTCAGCAAATGTTCCAGCATAAGACTGTGGCTGAATCACATGGTTCATGGAAAGTTCAATTCCCCTTATTCCTCTTCTCAGAAACCACCAACTGGGGACTATTGTTGTGCGTCATGTCATTGCCCCCAACTCCCCCTCCCCTTTCTCCCTCTTTTGGATGGATGGTGTAAAAACCCCTTGGGATGCACCCTGGGAAGCACTGATAGGGAAGATACCTGCCTGCTTTTCTCTACAATCCCCACGGCAGCCTTTTTTAACCCTATTCAGAAGAGCATTCTGGGTCTGACAACATCCCACACTCTGTTTCTCTGAGAGGCAAGTCAGCAAGATCAAGAATGAGAGCCATGTGAATGTAGGTGTGATGGGAAGAAGACAGAGATGCACTTTTCTCAGCTCATGGTTTGGTTCATCCAGCCCAGCACTTGAGTGATCCTGGTATATACTCCATAGTGGTTTGGACGTGCACATCCCATTCCCCAGCTGACCAAACCAGCCAGAAACCATCTGCCACTGGGTTCTTTGCAGGCCAGTGGACCTCCAGAATCACCCTAGAGAAAGAAAAAGTAAAATGGGGTGATGGTGATCCACTATCTTCCTGTGCTGCATGATTAAACTGTCTTTGAGTCCCCCTATATGCAGATTCCTGTATCCCCTCAACTCACGCCTGGGACATCTGCAACATTCCTTATACCTTAGGCAGATGTCAAAAACAGCCTCCAGTGCAAACACCTAACCCATTTGTTCCTTCATTGTGCAAATTTCTCCCCCTTAGCCAGGTCCAAAGAAGCTGATTGCTATACTGTTTCCTTCTGCTCCATGTGGCATTTCCAAATATGTGGCAAGCAAGGAAGCTGGTGGAATTTAGCTGGATACCAGGAGGGATGGGAGAGAAGAATTCCTTGAGATTGATAACAATGAAGGAACAGACAGGTTACTGTGTTTGTGACAGGTGCAAAAGAGGCTGAGTGTGTAAGATACTGCTGTAAACACTAGACTTGAAAGTGGGAGTGCTGTTGTTGGCCACTTAGATCAGAGGAGGTGTTTGGGAAGTGATGTTTTATGGTCTTTTCACCTTCATTTCGGGCTATTGATTGCATTTATGAGACCTGCACCTCTGGTAGCCAACCCTCATCCCACAACTCCTCTGTCACCTGGCAGGCATCTTTCTTGCCCTTGTAGTACCCAGCACACAGCATCCTGGGAGTAATCATGTAGTGGTAGGCCTCACTGCAGATGTTCTGCTGGATGAGTTGCACATCCACCTTCTGTAGAACATTGCTGATGTGCCCTGAAAGGTAGAGCACCAAAAGTAGTGCAGGTGAGTGATTTTGGAACTTCCCGCTGTTTACCATGATCCCCCAGGCCATGATTATCTCTGAAACCTGTAATTATAATTTCTGTTCTGCTCTCTACTGGCATCACAATCTCTGACTTTCAGCAAAGCACTTCACCTGCATGGAAGTAGTATATTTCCCATCATCCCTTTCCCTACAGAGATGTGTTGTCAGTACTTCAGCTTTTGGGTCAAGGGGAATTTTGGCTTGGGGAAACCTCTTTGTTGTTAGAATCTTGAGTTTGCTTCTTGTTGAAATGGATGTTAACCTTTTCTGTCTAAGTATGTAAACATATAGTACAGTCTGTATAGTCTTCTGAGTGTTTTCATTCAGGAAGCAGCTAGAGCAAGTGTATGAGTGGATGAAGGCACAAAGCTGACCAGAATGGCTATTCTAGTTTTTGGATGAAGAAACACAAGCTGTCCCCACATAGATTACCAGGCTGTCATGCCTGCTTCTCCAAATGGAGTTTCGGGGCACTCAACAGATAACTTGGTCAACCTATTACCCAAAATCAGAAGGAGTTAAGTAGCTTTGGGGTGAAGAGAAGTCTATTCTGCCTTCCACACATTTGAAACTCTGTTTCTGCTTCGGCAGTGCTACAGTAGGCCAGCAACAAAGACCTTGCACCTACCACCTTCCTTGAGGGCTCCCCAGCCAGTGATCCAGCAGTGAAGGCCAGGCTCAAAGAAGTGAGAAGGAGCAGGCAAGCAGATGGGCTGGATTAAGGGTGAGATGATCACAGGATGGTCCAGCTGAAGCAGGGCTACATCATAATCATGGCTGTCCTCCTCATAATAAGGGTGAAGGAAGAGGCGGATCACCTTGAAGGACACCTCTGTATGGCTGGTGGCATTTTGAAAGTATTTGCCCAAGTAAACAGTCCAGATGGAGGGGGAAGCTAGCCTGTAGGATGCAACAGAGAAGCATGGGACCAACATAGCCTGCTGTGCTGGTAATGCCATCCTGGCCCCATCCTAGCATATGCTGACATCTCTGCGGTTCTGACAGCACGTGTACATGCCACAGCCAAAGCACAGATGGAGCTGTGAAGCATTTTCCACTGCCTTTGACCCCTCAGAGTTGCTCTGTGAATCCCAGCATTGCCCCTTTTTCCCTGCATGCACACCTAAGTATAAGTGCATCTAGCCATACCCCTTTCTCTAGCTCCAGGACATGGAGAAGCATGGCAGAGGTTATAGATGAAGGGTGTAGCTGCCCCATGACATTTGCACCAATCAGAAAAGCCTCCAAGTATGCATGACATGGCAAGAAATGCAAATCTTTCTCTTTATTTACCTCTCATCCTGGAAGCAGTGTGCAGCTGAGACCACCCAGCGGTCAGCAACGAGCGTTCCCCCACAAATGTGGTGGCCCCGAACTTGTAGGCTGGCCTGCCACGGCCATTCCCCTTCCACAGAATTCATACCACCCACAATCCTGCTGAGAGGGGCTTGCATTCCACAGTCTGAGGAGAAGACACCATAGGTATTTCAGGGAAGCAAGGGAACATGATATATTGTGCCTACCCTTTGTTTCCTACTTGGTTGACTGAAGAGTTTGACCTCTAATCCCTTGCCTTATCCAGCCAGAAGATCCTTTATGTACTGCCCAGGACAGTCTAGTTAGCGCTCTCTCCCAGTGTGTGTCCCTGCTGCTGCCTGCACAGCATTCCCCACCTCCAGCTGCAGCCTGGGCATGCCCTTGGGGCAGCACACTGACTGTGCTACCTGCTGTTTTGTCAGGAAACCCTCACAGTCATTACCTTTCACAGCCTACTGAGGCTTCAGAAAAAAAAAAAAACAAGTAGGGAAATCAAAACATAAAGTCTGTCCCTGCCAGTGGCCATGCAGACATGGGTGATTTTCCCGTCTGGAGCCTTGTATGATGCCATTATTTCACATAAGACAACACAGTGGTCCAACAGGAAGCCTGTGGGTTGAACCTGGCTTATGCGACACGACTATTTGGCTTGGTGCCTCTGCCTGAAGGAAATGGGAGCAGCTGTCCAAAGAGCAAATGTCTGCTCACAGCTCAGCACATTGCTGCTGCCCCTGCCACTGCATATAGAGCAAGGGCACTGATACTGTGGGACTGAGGTGGGAAGAAGGTGGTGAAACAAGAGAAGGTGGATGCTTCTTGGGGGGTGGTGGGGGAAAAGGGGACAACCTGCAGCTGTGTGTCATCCTGAACCTGCCTGGGTGACATGCAACTGATCATTTCCTCACCACAGTGCTTCTCATCAGACAAGTCCTTGCAGTCTGCAGTGGTGTCACAGAGCGGGTTGGGTTTCTTCACACAAGTCCCGTCTTCACAGCGGTAGGTAAAAGGACCACAGGGCACCCCTACAAAAAGGAAGTGGAGCCAAGGTTGAGGGAGGGCAGCTGGTTGTAGATGTAGCTTAAAGTCCTTTAAGGGGAGAAAAGACTGCAGAGAGCTTGGGGGAACTCCATAAATGATGACAAGGAATTTCCTGAACAAACAAACAGCTTGAAAACATTGTGAGCAGGTCAGGCAAGTTAACTCCCAGCTGGTGCCTTTATGTCACATGGGGGAGCACGCTATCGACAGCCTTGGCTCAAATGTAGGGAAAGGCATTTTTCATGCCCATGCTGTATCCCCTACCTTCACTGCACTGCTCCTCATCACTCCCATTGACACAGTCCAGCTGCTGGTCGCAGACCCTGCTGAACTCAATGCAAGTGCTGTCCTCATGGCAGTGGAACTTTGCAGGGCACACTGCATGGAAGGGAAGCACATGGGAATTAGGCACACGAGACAAGATGTGAGGTCAGGGTCCTAAGTGCACCAGTAATCACTACAAACTTTTCACCGACTTTATAAGCTTATGACTAGCTCTTGTATAATGCAGCTGGGTAGCTTTTTCCTGATCTACATTGTAGGTATGCCTGTGCTCTCTCTTACACTTTGCTGTTGTTAACTTAACTTTTCTTGTCTTGGCCTTGATGCCGTAAGGGGGATGCTTAATATTTGGGATTTCATTATAGCTAGGTAGCTGAGTAACTTAGAATATTAAGAGCAGAAAATGGCCTGTCCTTCACATGTTTGCATTCTTCTGTATAGATAAAGAGGTAGCTAGACCAAAACATAAAAGCTGGGGGAACTAACAGGGGGTGGGGATAGGCAATAAGAGACCATTCTATTGGATGTTTTGGGGGCATAGTAATAAGATGGGGTTTAGTTGGCTAAGGTATAATGGGTGGGCACTAGAGGTTATAAAATTGGAGAGATTGTTATGAATTTTCTCTTTTGGATCATCGGGCACTGAGAGTAAAGCTGTTCTCTCTCTTCGCTGCGAGTCCTGTCTCACTTCTTATCTCGGCCGGGCCGAGGCCTGACGGCAACAGCCTCAGACCTGCCTCAGCACTATGTACTTGCTTTGAGGTCACTGGACTTATCAGTTGCCATCAGCAAACCTGTTCTGCTTGCCTAGTTAGGATTCTGTAGAACTGCATCCTGTCTGGTGAGGTCACTGTCCTCCTGCCTTGCTGTCATCCTCAGCTCATGGATCACCATCTCATACCAGTGGTTCCCCTTGCAGGTGGGTCCTGAACAACAGTGGATTATTCCTCAGTGTCCATGAGCTCTGATGGCCACTCAGGATGGAGATGGGCCTAAGCTGCCTTTCCATCACAGTTTTACTTCTGATCACACATTTCCATAGCAGCAACTTGTCCTGTGTTTGTGTGTATCTATGTGCAACACCAAGCCTGATAAGCCAGTACCTCCTGGGCATTTTCTTACTTCAATGACTATAATTTCTTCATTAATTAGCATGAGGATTCCAGATTATTAAAGGCACATGAAGGCCTGTGGCAACTTGAACATTGATTTTAAAGACAGGGACTGCTCCATACAGACATGGAGTGTCAGAAATGCAACAGCAGCAAGAGTATAAGAAAGGAAGGAAATCATGATCTTTCTGTTTCCCTTTTCAAATATGAAGGGATGTTTGAAAACACTGAGAAGAGTGTTTTGGGGGGTTTGTTTTGGTCAATCTTGGTCTGTGTCAACCTGTGGAATTGAATGACACAATATCCCTGTGGCCATGAAGCTACTAGGCTTCAAGAAAGGATTAGATATTCATAAGGATGCAAATGTATCCATGTCTACATGAGGGAAGCAGGCAGATCCTGATGTCAGACAGCTGGATGATGGGACAGAGCACACTGTCAGCAAGACTGCAGACAATACAAAATCCAACCTCAGCAATCCTGTGAGAGCTCTCGCATTTCCAGCACTGAATTAAAACCTCCTTGAGAAAGATTTCTCTTTCCTTTTACTTTAGACTTTTCCTACACCTTTCTCTGAATTTTTCAGAATTGGCAATTGTCTCCAGTGGTTCAGGGATCTTTGTCTGTGAAAAAACAGCTGTAAGGGACAACTAATGAAAAGTTAGTAATGCAATGTTAATGGTGTTAAGTCAGCAATGTGATGAGCCCTCACCTCACACCAGAAATGAGAGAATAGGTGAATTAGGTATCATGTCACTGAATCACTATTCCTATGAGAAGGAGGCTCTGAAGGAGTTTTGTGATGCTAAGTATGGTGTCTACATCAGCACTAACTGTTGCTGGCAAGAAGAACTGATTGAGGCTGATCAAGGACTCTGATACTCCCAAACAGGGGCACAATATATGAGTGAGGATCTGTACAGATCAAGTGTCACGAATGGCCTGGGGGGAATGGGGAGAGAGAAGGGCAGCAGGTGGGCTTGGGGACGTGTGAATTGGGAGGGCAATGCTGAATGTGTGATAGAAGAATAGGCTGCAGGCCAGGGCTGAGGTTCGTTGTAGACCCTGGGTAGGAGGAAAACAGGACAAGGTGAGGAATAGCCTGGGTAGGAGGCTTCTTTCAGGCTGCCTGGAGCTCTTGGTGCATAGGTACTGGGAGGTTCTCCCAGGAATACTGTGCTGTGCTAAGGAGCCAGAAGCATTGCTGCTCCATCCAGAGCAGGCTAAAGCCAGACAGCATGGGATGAGACTTTTAAGGATGCAGAGGTTTAAGCTCCTGGAGGGGACGTGTAAGGCTTAGGCTGTCTAAATCCTTCCCTTCTCTCCCTACCTTTGGAGGAGCAAAGAACTATGTCTTGCGGAGACCAAGGACCAGATGGGAGAAGAAACCACTCACCACAATTTCTCTCATCCAGCCCATTGGGGCAATCTTTGATCCCATCACAGGCTGGGACGCACAAGCCATTCACCAAACACAGGAACTCCCCAGGACAGGCTGTGAAACCAGCAGAGAGGAGTTAGTCCCCAGTGACTGGAAACCTCCTTGCAGCAGAACACCATGCCTTCAAAGCGAAGCATGGAGCTACACAACTTCCTGACCACATGAGTGTTGCTGCAGTGTGCTAGCAGAACTTAACTGTGCCTCCCCAAATCTGCCATGTCATCTGCTCCTAACAAGGGCAAATCGAGCTAGGCTATGCATCAGGTGAAGAAGGGCTATCTCCTTATTTTGCATTGTACCGATGGGCAATATTCAGGATAACCACCTGCCTGGCACAGTATAACTCTGGATTAGCACTATTTCCTGTCTCCTGAATGCCCTGGGAAAGCTGAAATAGGCTCTTTGGAGTTGTTGTTAAAACTTGGTTGGGGCCTTGGAAGGATTGGTGTTAGACACATGTTGGCAGGTGCATGTATTTGGGAACTGACACGCATTACCAAGACCCTTTAGGAGGGAGAAGGTGAAGCCTTGGAAAGACAGACTGTGGACAGTATTTGCCTATGTGTGTATGTGTATTTGCATGCAGTTTTATTTGTCTCTTGTTTGCATGGATTCCAAGGTGAGCAGGAAAAAGCTCTGTATAAGAGCTCTTATAATCAAAACAAATGTTGCTACAAGCAGACGTCATTTCTCATTGAATTCCCAAGGCCAGTCCATGATGTGGATGTGAGGGTAAGATTTTAGGCAACTCTTTGACCTTGCATTTTGTCGCATGGATGCTCTGGGAAGATGAAGCAGGGCCACATGTGCAGAAGCAGCTTTGCATGTAAATACCTCTTCTTTTTTGGGGAGATGGGTGATATGTACATCACTGACTTGTGAGCATTTTCCTGAAGGGTGGATGGCACCTAGGGCTCACAGGATGTGCCTTGTGCTTCTCCTAGCACAAGACAAGTGCACAGGGGCTGTTGGTACTTGCTACCCCACTAAGGAGAAGGGACAACCCTGAACTTACGGTCAGATTGGTTGTACAGGCTGTAAGCTGCCTGTACACCAGGGCCGGTTAAAGAGATCTGCGAGGTGAAGGTGATGGTGATGTCAGCAGAAGACGTGACTGGGATCCTCTCAGCGTAGGCTTGTAGGGTCCGCAGGCCACACAACCTGAGGGGCAAACACAGGTGGGATGGCTTGGACGGGGAGTGAGGAGAAGATAAAATGGTGCAAGGGGGCTTGGTGGGGCTGGAATGGAAAGGGGGCCACACAGATTGGATGTTGTAGGGAAACCAGGAAGGGAAAATGCCTTCAATATGCTTGAGATACAGAGTTCAGAGTGAACCTCCTATCTTTGCACGCTTCCCATTTTCTGAATTCAGGCCATGGAAAGCAGTTCAGGTCCCATCATGTAAGAAGAGTCTTGTTCGGCATCTTCCCAAAGAAGCCATGTTGTAGAAACTGTGGCACTGAGAGTTTAACAGAAAGAATCAGAGAGAGAAGAAGTCGATGTCCTAAGTAAGGGAAACACAGCCTCTGGATCAGACTTGTCAGAAGAAAATAAGTTACTTCCACAAGAACAGTGGAGAACACGCTAATGAGGTGGGTCAGGGGAGGTTTTGGAGGGAAACAGGCAATTTTGCAATAAGTGGGAGGAAAACCAAAAGCTGTAGGTTCATCTATGTCAGAGCCTGCTTTGAGGAGATGGAAGCACAACAACTCTCCATCCTTTGCACCTGGGCAGTGGCGAGCAACATTGCCAGGCACATATGGGTGCTAATTTTGGGACGTTCTGCAGGGGGAAGTGGCTGCAGTCAAAGCAGGAGGATATGGAACTAAGGGGAAGATCTGTATGGAGGTGGATGCAAGGCAATGGCACACACAGATAAAATTGCAGAGGTGGTGACAGGCAGATTTGCAAACACGGGAGACGTGGGAGGACACCAAGGTTACACACAAAGGAGAAAACTAAGAAGCCTGATGCAAACAGCAAGACAGAGAAATCAGGTTGGTAGCTCGAAGCAAATCTGTAAGAAATGTTTTTGCTGGGGAGACAGTGAACAAGACAAGCTGAAAAGTAGTATAAAAGCAAGAAGTACCAGCACAACCAGTGACCACTGAGTGATGTGATAGGCTCTCTGTCCTGAGATATGGTGGGAAGTGAGCAGGGAACCTGCAGAGGTTTAATCCCATGTGGGAAATGAGAGATAGAATCTAGGAACCAAGCACATACCTTCTGTTCTGAATTATCCACTGGCCTTGGGTACAAGGCAGGTCATGCTTCTGTCTGCTGAGTGCGTAGGCATCGAACCAGAGAGTGACTCCATAGTCGAGGGATGGGACCTGCAGACAAGGGGGTCCAGAGCAGAGGCCATATGGCCCCTATGAGTGTTGTGGGACACTCCATAAATCACAAACAAGCAGGGTAAATGTGAAGGCCAGATGTGTCCAGCCACATTGCAGATCAGAAGGAATCACCCTCTAAACTAAGGCCATGCTGTAGCCCAAGGTGGCTCTACTTCTGCTGTGAAAGCCTGGCAATTTCTAGCAATTCCTAGCAATTTGGTTCTGCTTTGAAGAACTCCTTTGGAGATCGGATTTCAGATTCATCCTCAGCTATGGCATCTCTGTGTTGGTATGCAATATTAGACTCCTCAGCTTTCAGAAACACACATTATGTGGAGACTAGAAAGGCTGCCACCCTCTGCTTGCTTCTGACGATGATCTGACTGAGAGAGAGTACTAGGCTGTACCCACCACAATGTGTGAAGTGCTGCCCAGGTTTCAGGGATGGGGTGGATGCTCTTGTGGAGACTGGCTCTTACCATCATGTGCCAGGTGCACTGTGTGCTGGGTGAATAGTAACTGGGGTAGTGTGGGGTGCCGATCTTCCCCTGCAGCTCCGGGCCCTCTCGCAGAGTTATATTCACTTCACAAGCTGTAAATACAGTCAAAGCCCTGCTATCTGTCAGCTCAGCATCAGCCTGGGGTTGCCATGTATCCAACCCACTGGAGAAAAGGAGAAAAGGGACTCCAAAATCTGATGCTAAAGGTGACCGAGGTGTTCTGCCATCTCCCTTCAAAGGGACCACTTCCATCCAAGATTTTTAGCCTCTGCCTCTTGTCCAGAGAAAGGTAATGGTAATGTATATTGCTGCTTTAGAGTCTTCTGTAAAATTGATGTTTTTCAGCAAGTGCATGTGGATGTGATATCCAGGCCAAATCTGGTCTGTCCATACATGAGAGTTTGGCCTTCTATTAAATTATCACCATCACTCAGGCTCTGCCTGCCAGAGCTTGGGCTGTAAAGACTCGAGCCACATGCTACTGTATGAGTCCATGTGAGGGAGCAACATCTAACCTGCCTTTTACTGACCACCTCTACCCTTGCAATCCAGAGTGAATTCTGCCCCAACAGGAATGAAGGACCTCTCAGAGCTCTGATGTTGTAGGAGATAACTTCTCCTGTACCTATAGACACCTTCCTCCAGCCTTCCTCACCTTCAAAGGGCACCGCCTGTGCTGAGAGGACGAAGGGATCATAGTAGCTGTACATGGCTTTCTTCCACACGATGGACATGACAGGGCCAGATGAAAGGATTTCCACAATGGGCTCCTGTCGGCTGCAGCCATAGATCCTCAAGTAAAAGAGATAAAAAGATGGGAGTGAAACAAACAATTAACAAATGAAAGAGAAGAACAAGAAGGAGAAACAATGGAGATCTGTGTTATCCACACACAGCATATGCCTGCTGTGAGGCACTAACTGAACCAAACAAAGGACCAACAGCAAGGCAGCTCATGCTGCACAGCTGGCTGTGTGATACATATCCCACATCAATGACTTCAACTGATCAGCAAGAGGCAGGTTCTGCATCAAAGAGAATTTCCTCTGGTGTAGTCTAACACCTTACCCTCCTGTGGTGTGTTATGCCATCCTGCCTGGCTTCCCCACCGTGTTCCCCCTGCTCAGGAGCTACCTACGAGGTGATGAGGTGTTTCTCCAGGGGCCCGGCTGCATCATATATTGCCAGGCGGTCCCTGCAATCGGTGAGAGTCCACTCCAGGCGTAGCTTGATCATGTAGCCCTTGACGCCATGGAGGTGCCAAAGACAACTAGAGGCGAGGTAGTCAGGGCCCTCCAGCTTTAGGATGTCATCCTCCATGACATAGCTGTACCTGTAGCAACCTGAATCAGGGGAAAAGACAGAGGGACTTAAACCTTGGGGTCATCTAAATGGAGGCAATGGAGGGGCTTAAGGGTGGTTGTAAGGCAAATTAAGATATGGGATTGTCCCTTGGGATATCAGTATCAGCCCCATTTTAGGGTAACGTTGACTCATCCCAATGATCTCAATTTACTTTTACATATGTTGTGGTGGCATTGATTCTTTTGTACCATGACCAGTTTCTCTATACAAGAATTGTCCCTTCTTCCTTGGTTAAGCTAAATATCAGCACAGCACAGCTATCTTCCATTGGCTTTATTTTTTTTTATCTCTTTCTCCTCTCAGCCCTATATTCTTCCTGGCTTTACATCTCCCTTTTCTGATTTCCAGGTTTCAGAAGGCTTTCACCAGCATTTTTGAGTAAATATTAGCTTAAAGGTGAGTTTCTAATAGTATATCTAATGTAAGCTGCCAGCCACAGAACTTGCAACACTACCTGAAATTACTAAAAGCATTTTCAAACATCACCAAGACAACAGAATCCTAAACCAACTGACAGTACATCCAGTGCAAGGCCACGCAGGAAACCTCCCCTACATTTGGCAGCATTGCATGGGGCCTGGAATTAGCACTGTTGTATCAGTGCACCAAGCTACTTGACAGTTCTCAATAGGACACAGGCAAGACTAAGTTGCATGCACTGCCCCTGCTAGCTAGTGTCTCTGCCCAGTGAAGGGCTGCTAGGGCAGAGTTGTCAGGATGCTCAGGGGCATCCAGCACATAGCTGACTCATGTGGTTTGGATCTGGCCAAGCAGCAGCACTGGTGCTCCCTTGCTCCTAATCTTTTCTTCCTTTCCCAAGATTTACAGCTCCAGGAAGCCAAGAAGCTTTCTGTCCCCTGTGAAAATCCCTCCCATAAAGTCATGAACTCAAAAGGAAAGGAAAATGTAGCCTACCCAGAGTGGATTTCAGCACTACTATGTCTTTCCCACTGGATTCTGTTAGAAAGAAAATATGTAAAGGAAGATAAACAAAAAAATAAACTGGTAGGATCTGACTGCTAGCATGACAGGTGAGGAATCCATTCCTTCCTGTGTAACTGGCTCACTTATAACTTTGTCATGGGACATCTTCCACGTATCTCTCTGTCTGCTCGGGGGACCTGTTTCAGCCTTGCCTTCCCCAACCCATCTCTCTACCCTCTGACCCAAATTCCTGCTGAAAAATATGGGAGTTACTGAGGGTGGAGAAAGAGGTCTTTTCTGATGACCACTGTTGTTGAGCAACACAAAATACTTATAGAGTCCATCTTTGGAGAAGGCAGACACAAAGAAAGTCATCGACAAGGCCTACAAATCTGTGCAAAACATAGGATGGACAGCACTTTTAAGAGAGCTGGGCTTTTCTCCAGCCTCCCAGCTGAACTGGAATCAGCCAGAGATCAGGTGCTACTGGGAATAATTGCCAAAATAAAAGGCACTGTGAGGTCAGCTGGGTGTGAGAATTGCTGTTGGGGTCTTGCCTAGGTCAGGGCTTTGGCCCTTCGTAGCTCCTAAGCAATTCTGTGGGGAGAGATGAGCGGTTTTATCATAGCAAAAACAGATGTTGTGGAAATGAGGATCCTGCAGGCATAAGGCAGGCTCCTAGAGAAGCTCCTGTGCTGTAGGGAAGGGTATGTGGTGAGCCTATAGTAAGTACTCTTTTATCTGAAAGTAACAAAACTGAGCTCCTGTAGGGAAAAGAAAGTCCCGAAAGACTTTTGGGGAAAGGGGAAGTTCATGTCCTGGGATCAGTATGGCTATTAGTAAAAGTAAAGCATTAGAGATGCTGGAGAGGCTCCTGTGTTAGTTAATTGTTTACAGCTCTCTGTCTCAAGG
>VYZS01046242.1:0-25970 GCA_013400695.1 Neodrepanis coruscans
GGACAGTGACAGAGGAACAGTGGACCCCCAGCAGTGGCCAATTCCGCAATGCAGGCAGCCAGCGGGAGCAACACGTGGGGCTGTGGTGCAGGGGAGGCTGCCATTGCCGGCAGGTGGGGACAACGGCACTGCGACAGTGGAGGATGCAGCCCAGCACGCGTGTCCGCTCCCCAGTCACCTCAACTGTGGAGTGGACACACGCACGGCTGTGCGCATTTCACACAGAGTGGTGCAGCACTGTCCCAGGCACCCACCCCACCGCCAAGTGTGAACCACATGGTTGACATGGACACCGCCATTTCTGGTGACGTAAGAGGGTGGAACGCAGGCGACACAGGTGGCTCTGAGCTGCATTTTGATTGGGTGAAGTTCGAAGGAAGGGGGAGGGGAGTTGGAGAGGTTTTTTAAATGACTGGCAGGCTTAGACTTGCTCTCTTCTACGGACTCTACTGAGAATGAAGGTGGTGCGTGCTGAGTCTCAACCATCTCCTTTGTACTGCCTGTCTTCCTCATCCTGGCCACGGTCTGTCGCCTGAGTCTCCAGCCAGGTCGCTGGGTATTTCGGACTTTTTCCCTGCAGCCTGGGCTGTTCCACCCTTGCCAGGACAGAGAATTGCTGCAGACTATTGACTCTGGCTACACAGCAGCAGCAGCAGAATCAGCACTCTGCTTACTGCCTGAATCCTTTTGGTTACAGTTTTCAACAATTGTTCCATTTTAGGGTTTTTGGTGTCTTTTGGTGTCTGGGTCCTTTGGGTTTCTTGGGGTCATGTGTTGGGGGCATGGTCTCGGGTGTGAGGGAGGCAAGGCTGGCACCATTTCTATATCTATCTATCTATCTATCTATCTATCTATCTATCTATCTATCTATCTAATCTATATATTTATATATCTATATATCTCTATAGATATATATCTGTATTTTCATTAATATTTCTATTTTTTAACAAATCTTGTTGCATTTTCTCTAATGAGCTCTTGTCCAAGTGGTGGTTAGACAATCCTCTCACTGACTCAAACTGAGACAAATGTACAGGAAATGTGAGTGACCTCTGCAGTCAAAAGGATTACTTTTTATCTGTTTCCATTTTTAAAGCAAGCCTCTGAGATTGTTAAAACAGGAAAAAACTGAACACATCTCCAAATGCAAAAAAACAGTACTCTGCATTTTTGTAACAGAAAAAAAACACATGACATACAATATATTTAAGATACATTTAAAGATGTTATATGAAAAAGAATAGAGTTTTTTTTAAGATCTGTGTATTTAATAATAGTAGCATTACCTGGTTTCCACTTTCAGCAGTTTCACAGAATTTCAAATGTTTTAAATTAATGATCTATCTGCAACTTTAAGACTACATCCTCATGTATCTGTCAGCTGCAGATACACAGGGAAGTATCTGCGTATTGCAAGCACTTGTTCTGCTTTTCCAGGTATCTATGCATGTCTTTGCTGGAATTACCAGTATAAATGAAAATCAAGTGGCTATTAATGATTTTCAAGCACTGGGCTTTCACTAAAAAGCCAGTCATTTCAGATGTTATGAGATATGTCAATTAGTCAAAAAGTGTAGGAAAGTCTTCGTGCAAAGAGGTATTGGCTTCAACAGAAGGCAAGCAGATGGGTCAGGAAGAGAGAGGTCTGGTTTTGTTAAAAGTTGCAGCATGTTGATTCAAACTGCCTAACTTGAAGATAGATAACATTTTGCAATTCTGAACAAAAAGTCTGGAAGAAAGGTCTAGTAGTATCAAAGTTTGGAGTCAAATCCTGCCTAGATATGTATTTCCAGAAGAGGGTTTATGGAGCCTATTTTGATTGCAGAGTCTACAACAGCACTAAACAAGATTGCAGTTTCAGTGGATGTGACAATAAGTCAGTATTTGATCTAGGCTGTACAAATCATATGGTATTGTGAGTAATATTTCATTTCTTCCTGTTACCAGCAAAAGCCACTGAAGTCTTAGAGTTTCAAGTGCTCACAAAGTCAAAGTACATATGAGTGGCTTGGATGGTCTGAAAGATCCACACCAAAATTACAAGGATACTCTTGAAACCTGTTCCTTCTTACTAACATGTTTTGACTTCTGTGCTGTCCACCACTTTCTGTGACAATTTGAAACCAAGTCTCATCCTTGCCCTTAGGGTTTTTACCAGTCCTGATCTTGTTTCTGTCCTGTCTTGCCATTTCTTATTTTTCAGTTTTAACCCTAAGCTGGTAAAATCATGTATTTCATCACTTACCAACAAGTTAAACAGACTGGATAAAAGCCTTGGTGTATGTATGCCCAAAGAAGTGAAAATATGCTCAGGTGCAATCATCCTTTTGCTGGAGATGAAAAATATTGGCACTAATACTACCAGTAACTGTTCAAATTCTGAATAGTTGGGTCTGCATATTGCATGTTGTACTGCTCAGTCGTGGATGTCACATCTTTCTAGTGTTATAGAAGTACAAACAGAGAAATTCCTCCAAAGAAAAAGAGCAGAGACAAATTTGATTACCAGCCATGCACTGTTAACAATTCTCATCTCTCCCTGCTTGAGATCTTCTTTAGTTTAATTAATTGCCTGATCTGAGACAAAGCTTTTGGATAAACACGTACTTATGAATATTGCAGATAAATCAAGCAGGGAATACTAAATGACATTCATAGTTTCTTTCCTTTTGAAGTGTTTTGTAGAGACTAATTTGCCTTTTCATTTTCTTCTCTTTTTTTTTCTTTCTTTCACCTTAATATTTTCATTCTTTAATTGGAGAAAAGTGGGAATGGTCAGAATACACTTGTGGCATTGCTTTTCATCTTTCTTTCAGTGTTGTTATAATGATATTTCACTAGTTCATAGAAGACTTTGAATTACCCTACAATATTTGGGAGTATTTATTCTATTTATTCTTGTAATGGTTTGGCCTAAAAACCGCAGGGGAAGACAAAGATAAAATAACTCTTTTTCCTGTGCCTACATCCGGCTGGGAGGAGTAGCCAGGTTACCAAGGTTACCTCTGCCTGGGTTTTTCCCATCAGCCCGGGAGANTGGTACAGGGGGGTGGGGGCCATCTTGTCCAGGGTAGGGTGTAACCTATATTCCCTTTCCCCTTCCCTTCTCAGGTTACAGTGTGGGGGGTGTGTGTGTGTGTGTGTGTCTCTCAGAGGGAGTCCTGGCTGGCAACCACAGCGCCCTCTGCTGGCCATAATTGGGCAATCACACCCATTTATTCCCCCATATATCTACATTTTAATAAATTGCTGCCTTCCCTATCTGTCTCTTGTCCATTGATAAACCTAATATTGTCCTAAACCAGGACAATTCTATTTATGGATATGTAGAGCATATGAGGTAAAGAAGATAAAAAAAGGAGCCAAATCTTGTACTCAATCATATGACTTTGATTCAAGAAACTTATGTTCAGTTTCTGAATCAGGTCCAGAGAGATCTTAAGATAAAGTATTTGAATATACAAATATATTTTTTCACTTGACTTCTATTGTTGAGTCCAAGGTGCTTTAGGAGAAAAGTCCATAAATATATCTATGGATCTATGCCTTTATTGTTTTGGGGTTTATTTCCCCATTGCTTAGTCAATATGATCTTTCTTCAGGTACTAGAAGTGTTATGAATATATATCTTTGCACTTTTAAGAATCTAGATACAGTGAACCATACTGGTACTTGTATAGGTTTAAATATCTACGGTATTTTGGTACTAAAAGATACACTTGTGACTTTTTCATTCCTTTTTCAGTCTTATTTCAAAATTTTATATAATAAAATAATATCCGATAATCTTGAAGAGCAACATCATTGCCATTGAATTTTTTAGGATTTTATGAATGCTTTACTGCTATTAGTCATTTTATTTTATTTACACATTTGGTACTTTTTTTGAGTCCTCCATTTTTATGAATCGAAATATGGATTTCTATCCACTATATTCAGAATCTTGTAGACTAATCTAATGGTGCTTGGAAACTATAGAGAGACATAGCTAAGAGTATTGGGGTCAAGAGCTAGCTCTAGGAGGTTGATGTCATAGAAGCAGAAAGATGTACTGGGTTTATTTCAGTGTATTGCCTTCTAAAAGGAAAGGGTGAAGAATTAAAATAAAAAATAAAAAAGAAATAAAATAGGAAGAAGAAGGAAAAAAGGAAAAGGGAAACAATGAAAAGAAAAAGAATATTATATGAATTTTTCTTTATCCAGTAATTTCTTTTAAAAAATTGAGACACTGTTTTGTTATTTTACAGACATATCTTAGTGTGAAGAAGTTACTGTAAGTAACTTTGCTGTTAAGTGTACCTTAAAGGAAATTGGTACCAGCTATATCTTTGCATTATTTGCTTCATTTTAGAGGAGGATTTTCTTGTTTTCTATAATTTTGCTAACAGTAGGCAATATCAGACAGCCAAGGGAACCCTCTATGGCTGTTTGAATTTTTTGGCATCTACTGACTGCTTTGTGTCACTCCTACTAATTTTCATTTGTGGAAGGTGATTTGCTGAAAAACAAGGTCTTGAAATGTTAAAGCCCTTTGGGAATGGATACATAGCAGTGTTGTGAGAAACATTAGCATCTGTAAATGCAGAGCTGAATGTTCACATCATCACTTTTGGTGTTTCCACTTTTAGGTGATTTCAACCAACAGGAACAATAAAAATACATCACTTTTTCCTATGGATGTACTCTGCAATAAAGTAGTAAATGTCAATGTACTTTTGAGAAAAAGGACCGTGAACATGTCTCCAGTATTCTCAAATAAAGCGAAGTTCTCAAAATTACACTGTGCCTGCAAGAATAAATCCGAGGTTGTACTTTGTTATCTAATAGCCACAGACTTAAACAGTGAAATGGGTGATGCTATAAAGAAATTTCACTAGTCTCCTTGACATCATGGGAGAGTTGAGAGTATTATGTGAACTGCAAAGGAGAGAGAAAAATTATCTCTGGACAGACATTTGTATATTAGTTGGTGATTTTTTACAGATACACTAATTACAATTTTAATTCATGCATGAAAAAAAGGAGGGAGCACAGATTACTTCTGTCAAAATCGTTCTGAATGCTGTGAATCTGTTAATTAATAATGTTCCCTTGGATGAAATGTTAACATGTCGTTTTCTTTAGTATTATTTTGCTCTAATTCCTTGTTATCTTGTAGAAAAGGTTGATTGTCATTCGAACCTCAAAATAAGAATATAATGAGTATGTAGGATTTCGGAAAGAAAATACAAAATGCAAGACAAGCAAAGCCCTTTATCTGAAAGTTTATGTTGCAGGGGTTTTTTAGTCCTCGAAAGTTCTTCAGCTTTTTAGAAAAGTATCTGTAAATCTGTGCCTGATACATACTTAATCATAAGATAATGATCTGTGATGAGTGGTGACATGCACCAATAGCCTCATTATAACATTATAATGTAATGCTATTAATGCATTTTTCTGCAGTGCAGAACATTTCTCCTAATGGAAATAACGTCCTGTAGGCAGATATCTATTGTGTCATCTCTTCTAGGTTTTGCTGGAGTACTTGAGTATTTAATAGCCTGAGGGCATATTTGGGTGTGTAACTAAATCAAGATTTCACAGTCATACAGAGGATAAGTGAAATAGGGGAAATGACCACCTTTTTGTTACAGTTTACACCATTTAAATATCTGACAACTTTCATAGAAACATTTGAGAAAGTTATTAGAAATCAAACACCATCCAGTATTCAAAAAGAAAGAGCATGAAATTACTACCTTGTCTGATGAGGCATTTTATATATTTTCCTCCCTCCTTATACTAAATGTGTTCTTTGAAATTATACACTAACAACTTTTGAGAGAAAAAAAAATTATCATTGTCAACACAATGCCGATGATCCAGAAAGATCAAAGTAACAGTATAGAATCAGAGTCATAGAATAGTTTTGGTTGGAAAGGATGTTAAAGATCACATCCTCCAACACCCTGACCATGGGCAGGGCATATCCATGGTCATTGCTGCTTCCTGGTAATTGTGAACTGCGTGCGATATTCTGCAGTGGTTGTGACAAAACAGTACCAGTGCAGACATAATGCATGACGTCTCCTGTTACTTCAATATATCAGATATTCATCAGCTTGAGTGAGCAAAATACTATTTCCATCTTGCATTATTGGACAGGTAGGTTTCATGATTTTTATCTTTATTTAAAACTTTTGCCATTGGTAACAGAACACAGGTGAACTGTTCTGTTATGTATTAGTTTTTACATTAAAATACAAAAGTTGATTATTTTACTCCAGTGTTTTCGCCATTATCTGTATAATAGGTTGGTTGTTTTAGCTGGCATACATGATTACGAATGCAGTCAAGTACTTGGTCCTTTTTTCCCAGCAATATTCAGACTTGGTACATTTTAGTCAGAATTAAAACAATATTTTTACAGGCATCTTTATGATTTATGCTTTAGTTTTTCCGCTCACCCCCCTGAAGGAAAACAATGTTTCAAATTTAAGTAAGTGTAACATTTCCCTCTATTCCAATTTCACATAGTAACAAAATTGCTGATATTGTTTGAATCAACAAACTAATGAATGCAAACTAATTATCAGAAAAATCAATATTTAAAAGGCATTAGAATATAATGGCTAAAATTCTGATGTAACAATGACGTAAACTGGGATTTCCTGGACTGCTGCTATAGAAATTATGTTAATTTTTAAAATAAAGGAAGAATATGAACTGACCTGGAAAAAACTGACTCTATTTTACATTTTACTTTTCATCCTTTATGCAAGAGTTAGGGGTTTTTCGTCATTATTATTTTCTAAATTGCCATGGTTTTGGCCACAGCTGTTACAGTAGCAAAACACCGCTACTCAGATAAAGGTGAAGAATCATTGTGAGAAACTTAGCAAAATTTCTTGTTTGATTCTTGCTAATTGCAAAGGAAAGATAAGCAGATATCCCCCAAAAACGCCAGGAGTGGAAGGATTTAGGAAAAAATTATTTCGAAAGGTGAGAATGCTAAGAATATCTATTTAACAGTGTTGCAAACACGGGGCCCTAGGAGGAAGAACGCTTCTGTTCTTCTCGAGGCTTTTATTGTTTCTCCTGCCCACCCTGCCTACTGCCGGGGCCTTCTGCAAAATCTGCAACCTTACCTTCTTCCCACGGTAGGGAGCCCATCCCTATGGAATGCGGGAGGAGAAAAACACAACCCCATTCCTGGGAAAGATGTCTCCCCTGTGGGCGAATTCCCCTGAGAGAACACGCCTTAAACTCCTCGAAAATTAGTCTTCCAAATCCATCTACCCCTGCACTAAAGAAAGAAAGGGAAATGTGTGTTAAAGAATGCTACACTGAAACATTTTGCACTGATTTTTTGAAACTGTATCGTCTTTAAGGCAATGTGTATCATAAAGCTAATTCCTTAGCTCCTCCAGACGCCAACATATTTTCATGCTACTTAAACTGCTTTTTAAAAAATTTCATATAAATTTAATGTTTATGAACAGACTTATGATGCTGCAAATTGAATTCCTCTCCCTAAAGACAAAGTTTGCATAATATATATGTCAACATTGCTTAGATGAATGACTTCACTTCCAGCCTGAAGAAATCTCATCTGCTTGAACGTTCCTGAAAACTCCCTTGAATCAATTAAATTCTTAATTATAACTTAAAAAATCATTGGTATTAACTATTGTAGTTGTATTATTCAGAGACTTGTCTAGTGGTGTCAACATTTGTGTATAATACGGAAGTATATCACCACCAAGAGATAAAAAAAGACCAGAATGTGTCCTTAAGGAAAAATAGGTCTAGAAATTTGTATTTTTAAAGCAGGTGGATAGAAAGAAATAAAGCTGTATTTACTCATCACAGAAAATGCCAGGCTAGTTTTTTCAGTATGTCATACAGTAGAGCTACTGAAGGCTGTGGACATGCTGGATTCAGTTCAGGTCCCTAAACACAGGCATTTAGTGCCACCTGAGCTGCTCCTGGTGCCCTGCCTCTGCCTCTGGCCTCTGCTGGCTTCTGGAACTGAGTAAAATACATCCTGTGATATCCCAGGAGGGTCTGTGTGGGTGCCTAAGGACACTGAGCTCCTCTATTCAGACAGTTCAGCTGAATTTTTTTGTGTCTAATGTCCCAAGGTGACATCAATTAGTCACAGGAAATAAATAAGAAGAATAGTGGGAATAGAACAGTAATATCCCAAACTGGTCAAATCAGCAGCATTGTACTGGGATGAAGTCCAGTTTTTTCACATTGTACAATTTTCTTACCATGATTATTTATCTGTTTTGCTGATTAGATGCCAAGATTTTATTTACTTGCTCACACCCTCCCTTTCTGTGCTTCTGAAAACCTTAAAGTTACTCTTTAGATATTAATAATTAATGATGATTATAATAGTGGCAGAAAGGAAAGAGAGAGAATACTAAAACCCAAGAGAAACAACAGTGCGAGATACAACTGCTCACAACCCACTGACCAATGTCCATCCCATCCCAGGGTAGTTATTGGTGCCCCCCAGACAACTTCCCCCAGTTTATGTACTGAGTATGAATTTTTATGGCATGGAATATTCATATGGCCAGTGTGTGTCAGATGTCCTGGCTGTGCTCCCTCACATTTTCTTGTGCTCCTGCTCACTTGTATTGCATGGGAAACTGAAAAGTTCTCAACTTGAGAGTAAACACTGCTCAGAAAGAACTAAAACATCAGAAAGCTGTCAACATTTTCTTATAAAAAATCCAAAACACAGCACTGCATCAGCTCCTAAGAAGAAACTGAACTCTATCTAAGCACACTCTGAAACAGAAAATGTCTGTTCTCAGCTGCAGCATATAAAATATTTCTCTTTGAGTAACAATAATAAGTTTCAACAACTTTGAATGTTCACTCCATAATGCAAAACCTTGAAAGCCTTCACATAAGTTTGAACCCTCAAATGAATGAAGATGAAAGCAATCCTTGACTTGTGCCATTTAGAACACGAGTCCTTTCCTTCTGAAGTCTCATTTTAGCTAAGTTTAGGTCTTAGCTTGTTTAGCTAAATGTAGGTCTTCTCCATTATCTTGAGGAACTAGTTGCTGACATGCCTGAAACTCTAACAAAAAGGAAATGTTTTTTTTTGGTCCTGCTGTTGAACACTAAAACCAATCTGGCTCAGGGGAAGCCAATACCATTTTTGCAGAGGGTTGTAGTAGTGACTGCTGATACTGCCTCTACCTTTAGGCTCCTTGGAACCTGCTGAACAGCCATGAATCTCCATTGTGGCCTCAAAAGTAATATTTAATGAAACTCTGTGTAATTTTTTAATATAGGATGCAATATCAAAACAACAAAATATCAACATCAGAACATGCTACATTTAAGGTCTCCTGAGTATCTTGATTTCCAAGTGAAGATTTAGATTTCAATATAAACGTAGGAAAACAAGTGTAGATTCAATATTTTCATATATTGAATTTCAGCATACCAAGGATAAACATTTGAGCATCTTGAGGAAAGGGGTGGGCAGAAAAAAAAAGAAAAGATAAATTAATTATACAACCAAATGAAAGCAGCATGTCTTTTCAATCTGTCAGTTTCAAATTTTGGGTTATTTCCTTTCCATTTTAGTGTGTAGCTGATGTACTTCTAAACAGAAGGGCAAAAGGATTGAAGACAATGTTCACTTAAAAAAAAACAAGTCTACTGGCATAGGTTAACAATTTAATAATTCATTGCATTACATATAGTTATCAATACAAGAAACAACACTGTTGGTAGAAAAGCTACAACCTTGTTCTAAATCTTACAAAATTAACTACTACATCACTATATACTTGTTATTTATCTGTCAAAAGGAAAGAGATAATTTTAACCAAAACATTATTCAAAGTATGGCTAAGTGTGCCTTGGGAGAATGTGCTTAGGAATATAATCAGTCTCACTGGGTATATTCACATCCACTTTCTTCCTGGAACTAACCAACAATATTGCACCATGCCTCAGGAACAAAGGATTGTCAAACGGACAGCTGAGGGGACTCAAGTCTTAGTCCTCACATGGGCATCCTGGAACATTGAACTGAATTTTATTGAATGGCTTTCTAGGGGACAGAAAAAGATTCTTACTTCAACAAATATTTATCCACAATTCTGTGCCCCATCTTTTTTATGTCTGGTGCTTCAGCATCAGCAAAAATGTCAATACAGCATAATATTGGCAGTACAGCTTGGCAGGTTTTTGTTTTGTTGTGTTTTGAAATAAATTAAGGTGAGCTAAAAATGATACTGATTTTAATTGCCTGATTAGTTGCAAATACTGCAAATGTTCAGAAGGATAAGTGAAAACAAGACTGACTTTTCTCAGGTTGAGAGAGGAGAAAAGGTGACAATAAACCCCTTGCAACAACATGGGGAAGGAGAGGGCAAGTGAAATTGCTGAGGGGACTGATTGCTGCAGAGATTGTCCTGTTACTTTATGCTGACTGAAAGTCCTTGCTTCCTCCTAGAAAACAGTTAATCCCACCTGAACTGCCCCAGCTGACATCCAGAGGAGGTCAAAGAAATGAAACCTAAGTGGAAGAGTTGATACTGTATTAGTAAAGCAAGAATTTTCACCTAGATGATCCAGTAAGAAATTACTTAGTTTTGTTTTCTCCTGCCCATGGCATGGTCTTCCCACGTAGCACAGTATCTGGAGTAGTTTTAAAGGGGCTCTACAGGTTTTTGATGAACTTGAGAGCCTTTCATGCATCCAAATTTCATTTTAACCTCTCTATTTTACTTACGTTGTCCACTGTTCCCCACGTGGCCATCTGATTCAGAATGGTGTGAGGAGGAAGCTTCCAACACAGATAAAATTGATGAGGGCCCATGATAACCTCATGAAGTTCAACAAGTCCAGGTGCACGGTGCTGCATCTGGGTCAGGGCAATCCCAGATATGGGTGCTGGGAAAAGTCATTGAGAGCAATCCTGCAGAGAATGACTTGAGAATTCCCATGGATAAAAAGCTGGACATAAGCCAGGAGGGTGTGCTCGCAGCCCAGAAAACCAACCACCTCCTGGGCTGCATCAAAAGAGGAGTGGCTAGAAGGTCAAGGGAGTTGATTCTCATCCCTTTACTCTGCCCTCACAAGTCCCCACCTGGAGTGCTGCATCCAGGTCTGGGGTCCTCAGCGCAACAAAGATGTGGACCTGAACTTCAAGAGAAGAGCCATGAAGATGATCGGAGGGGTGGAGCACCTGTCCTACAGGAAGATCCCGTTGCAGCCTTCCATTATCTTAAGGGGGCTTATAAAAAGGAGAGGGAGGGACTTTTTATATGGACAGATAGTAAAAAGAGGCAAGGGTTTTAAACTGAAATACCATAGGCTTACACTAGACATTAGGAAGAAATTCTTTACTTAGAGAGTGCTGAAGCACTGAAACACATTGTTTGGAGAAGTTGTGGATGTCCCATCCCTGGAAGTGTTTAAAACCAGGCTGGATGGGGCTTTGAGCAACCTGGTCTATGAAAGGCATCCCTGCCCACAGCAAGGGATTGGAGTGAGATGATCTTTCCTTCAAAAAATAGTTCTGTGATTCTGTAAAAATTATTTTTAATTGAGCAATAACTTTCATTCACTCATTATGTCATATGCACCACTAACACAAATGATCTTCTTGATTCTACTTACCACCCTTGGAGAAATTAATTTTTCCAGGTTGAGTGAAATTTTTACAGGCCATCCATTTTTATCCATGGAATTTTTAAAGTGTAAACACAGAAGTTGCAAGCAATCATTTAACTCCTGTATGTATTTGTGTAGCTGGAAAAGGGGGGTCGTTTAGTTATCACAGCATCCAGCATCTTGCAAGCAAAAAAATGGAGAAGTCAGCTAATACCAGTTTTTGTTGCACCAGCCAACATCTTCTCATCCTCATTTATGAGATTAGCTCAGTTGGTTAGAATATGGTGATAATAACACCATGGTTGTGGGTTTGATCCCTATATGGGCAATTCACTGAAGATTTGGACTCGATGATCCTTGTACCCACAAGTTCTATGAAATTTTAGAACAGTACTAATAATTTTTGGTTCTGGAATCCCTTTCTGCTTCTAGCACAGACCGTTGCAGAATGTTAGAACTGGAGTATAATACTCAGAATTAAAAAAACCTCAACATTCTTCTCTGTTGATAAGGTTGACTGTTTGTGGACATTACAGTTTTTTTCCCCTAAACAAATAAGTTATGACTATTCTTGTTTTAATTGACATAGACTGTCTGCACAGCTTTTATTGTCATGTCTAACTCTTCCTATTAGTAGGACAAGTCAGATAGTAAGGCTCTGAATCTGTACCCAGCCTAGATCTTGCAGTGCAAGAATCTACATGTAAACTGTGGGCTCAGATTGGCTGCCTAAATATAAACATCTGAGGTTATCTCTACACCTTCAGAAGTCATAGGGACTCTTAGACTTAGGCTGGTGATATGACATGATGGATTATAGGAGACTGTTTTCTTCTGGACTAATAGCCAGATGCTGGGCAAGATGTTCAAAGGCATCTCAAAAAACACCAAACCTCCATGTCTAGGTAACTGAACCCAATGGAGTCTTCAGAGCCATTTGGCTGACTATATATATCTACTTTAGGATAATCTGAATTAATCTCTTGTTCCCACTGACTGGATTAACTAGATTTCCATAGACTATAAGAAGACACTCTCCTCACTTGTGAAGACATAAATTACAGACAAATAAATATAAGTATCAGATTCTGGACTTAAATCTAGGCCTGAATTCCATCTTTTACTGAGCTGAATTAGTTCAGAGAATGATTCAGACCACCTGGAAAAGAGGGAGAAAGAAATGGAGAGGAAAAAAATATTGGTGGATTAGGAGACAAGGTTTGGAAGGAAATATTGGAAGAAATTGCTTGGTATGAAAAAGGTCAAAAGGCACAATAGTTGTCTTCAAGTAGTTTTTGCAGAAAGGACCATTGTAAATTGTTCTCTATGTACATTGAAAATAAAGGGAGTAATTGCAGTAAAGGGAAGTGTTGTTCTGACCTTGAAAGAGGAGTTTCTAAACATGGGGATGATGAAGTGTTGATGTACACAGCCTAGGGAGGTTGCAGAATTGCAATCTCCAGTATTTTTAAAGAACAGGTTAGACAAACATTTCCAGGAATTATGTTTGTGTAATTGAATGTACCTAGGGGCCATGATGCAGACCAGGTGAACTTTCTCTTCAATAATATTTTCTCCAGTCAAATCTCTTCTAGTTTTTAATCTTGTATTACTCCTTGCTGAGTCGGATACATCAATAAAATATCTGTTTTAATTTTGAATTATAGTCCTTTTATGGTGAATAAACAATGCATATGACAAAATGCAATGATAAGTGATGAAGTCCTGAAAGAAATAGCTTAGATAATGCCTCTAACACAACACTTACCTTAGTAGAATAAGAAATAGGGCTGTAAACTGGAACTAGCTATATGCAGCACATGCCTTTATTTATGTATGTATGTATGTATTTATTTATTTAGTTATCTATGTCTCTATTTATTTATTTATTTTAATATCTCTCTTTTTTTTTGTTTTTCTCCTAGCAAGGAGAAACATCTGTTGCAGAGTGGGATGTAAAACAAAATAGAGGAGCACTTTCCTGATGTTACTTTACATTCACTGCTAATGCAGTCACTGCTGTCCTTCCCAAGCATCCACAAGACTTGCATTTGCTCTCCTGCTGCAGGGTATTATTGCAGAGAGCTCCGATGACTGCCCATGAGTTAGTTAGCTGTAGTAGGGACCTAGCATTCTCTCATATCAACCCATGGGAAAACTGAAAAAAGAGATAAGTCTTTGGCAGGCACCAAATCACAGTAGTGCTGCCTGTAGTAGTCTAAGGAGGAAGGGAGGGATGTTGTCACGGATCTGTTTGCTGCCTTGAAAACAAGGACTGGTATAAAATTTTAAATACAAAGCTTCCTGTTGTGTCTTCACCACAACTGTAAAGACATTTTGAGTTTAGATTGGGTTCTGGATTGTATTTTACCCTTGGTAGAAATTAGTGCAAAAATAAAATATTTGTAATGCCAAGCGAGGTAGCTTTTCTGGTTGTTTGCTGTAGTCTCCGCATAGTTCTGCTGAGCCTAGGGTTGTGAATACAAAGTTGAAGTAACTCTCTATAACAGCTATTCTAATTCTTCTGGAAAAGGTATTGAATAAAAAGGTAGACAAGACAACAGGAACTTTTGGCTGACCTCCCACATTGAAACCCTCTATTGTTTTAGTTAGTAAAAACGAAATGAAAAACGTATCCTTTTAACTGTGTGGTACTATTCAGTCAAGGTGGTATTTGTTCTCATTGTAGCTCATGGTGACAGAATTCTTTGTTTCATTTAACAGAGGCTTCTTTTAAAAGCTAGGAAGAGAAAGTGGAAAATTTGCAGCTTGGGATGTAACTATCACAATGCTATGGGAAGGAGAAGTTTGCAGAACTGAAAGAAGAGACATTGACCTTGGCTTAGGGAAACTAGGAGAGGACAGCAGAGGAGAAAGTTATTAAGATCACAAACGGTGAGTGACTGGAAAGTAAATGAGAGAACAGTGCCAGGACCAGATAGGTAATTACCTATCAACTTCCAAGTGAGGGCTTATACTTACAGTTTCTTAGGATGACCTTATGTGCAGCCAGAAAGAGGTTATAGAACTCCATGACTCCAGGGAAGGGCTTCATCAGGAGCCAGGGTGGAAGGGAGAAACTGGGGCAGTTGGCTGCATCCTTGATGCAGCCATGAATGTTCATACTGCCTCAGGCTAGTACAGCTGCAGAGATAAAAACCAAAATCAGTTTAACTATTAAAGCAGGGTTACTGTACAAGGCTGTAAGAAAGCCATGGTTAGTACCTGCCCTTGCTCTGTTTTATGCTCCTGGAGAGTACTGCTGTAAGAACAAATCTAAACTCTTTTTGAAGAAAACACTCTTTGTCTCCCTGGATGCTCCAGCCACCAGCCTCAGGCCTGGGCAGCTGCATCACATGGAGTAGGCATCTGCAGTAAGGATACAACACTGAATCTCTAAACCTTCTCAGCAGCTGGGCATCAGTTGCAAGGTAGAGAAAGGCTCCAGTTTCCAAGCCAAACTATATTATTAGGCTGGCAGCTGGATCTTTCAGCTGAAGTGAACTGTAATCACTGTTGGCAGCAGAAGAAGCAGGACAACAAGGCTGAATGGTTTTCACTAGTGAATGTAAAGAAGCCTAAAGTGGTTTCATTTCATACAAAGTTAGCACATACTTTCTTTGTTCGTGGCAGTGTGCTCCCATCTACTTGTTCATAAAATTTGATCATTTATAATGTAAGTATACATGATTCTAAATTCCTTACTTGAAAATACAGACAATACTGTAACCAAGCAGAAATGGTACAGTAATACAGAGGTAGAGAAACAGCTGTTTAGAAAAAAGGCACATAATTTTTTTCCAAATCTTAAGGTGTTGGGAGTTGCCATTTCTTCATGAGAGATGGTTTATTTTCCACAAAGGAACATAAAATTATTTTTAGCATCACAGAGGTAGAGAAACAGCTGTTTAGAAAAAAGGCACATAATTTTTTTCCAAATCTTAAGGTCTTGGGAGTTGCCATTTCTTCATGAGAGATGGTTTATTTTCCACAAAGGAACATAAAATTATTTTTAGCATCAGTAATATAAGCTCAGATGGCACTTTATCCAAATACTCTGCAGAAATGGGTGATCCTTTCTGAGAATATGAGATGGAAGAGACTGTCATGTTCAGGATAGTCCCCAGTAGACAGAAAACCCAGCAAGTCTACAGATGAACAAGATATACAGTGTGACACAGCTAGTGTCACTAGCTGCACTAATACATTCACAGAAACATGGACTCAGTTAGGTTAGAAAAGATCTCTGAGATCATCAAGCCCAACCTATGACTGAGCACACCACCATGTCAACTAGACCATGGCACTAAGTGCCATATCCGGTCTTTCCTTTGACACCTCCAGGGACAGTGACTCCACCATCTCCCTAGGCAGTCCATTCCAATGTTTAATGACCCTTTCTGTGAAGGAATTTCTTCTAATTTCTGACCTAAACCTCTCCTGGTGCAAATTAAGACTATGTCCTGTCACTAGTTGTCTGGGAGAAAACGCCAACCATCATCTGACGACAACCTCTTTTCAGGTAGTTGCAGAGAATGATAAGGTCCCTCTGAGCCTCCTCTTCTTCAGATTAAACAACCCCAGCTCTCTCAGCTACTCCTCATACGATGTCCCTTCTAAAACTTTCACCAGCTTTGTTTCCCTTCTATGGACTTGTTGCCCTTCTCTGGAAATAAAATTCACTTCTTCACTGACAGGGCAGTCACTGGAACAGGTTTCTTAGGGAAATGATCAAGGTATCAAGCCTGTCAGAGTTCAAGGAGCATCTGGATAACCCCCCTAGTCATATGATTTAGTTTTAGGCAGTCCTGTATTAGACATGATGATGCTTACAGATTCCTTCCAACTTGAGATATTCCATGATTCCATGATTCTGTAGGGACATTCCCAGAGGTCCACACATCCTCATAACAGAACAGAGCATTTCATAAGTTTGAGTTTTATTAAGTAAAGGGTCATTTACAGACATTTTAATTTTCCAATCCATAAATAGCCCTTCCCCAGGAAACATTTGTAATTATGAGTATCAAGCAGTATGTCAGAAATCACTGCATTACGAGACCTCTATAAGAAGCAGTTGTGTTTTTCAGAGAAGCTCTTCTAGCAGTGTGCTTGGTAGCTAGCGCTGGCTATTATACTACACAAAAGCTAGTACTAAGGCAGTTTGGTCAGGTGTGATCAGGCGCAGCCTCTGGCTGCAGGGATTACACAAGAGGAAGCTATGCTGTACAGAATCATAGAAAGGCTTGAGTTGGAACAGACGTTAAAGAACATCTATTTCCAACCTGTTTGGATTTGACTGTCCAGCACCATGCAGCACTAGTCCCTTTGTATGTGACTCTTTCTGACTGGCTCCTCCTGGAGTGCCTTGAACTGTTTCCATCTCAAGGCGGTCTACTCCCAATTTTGGCAGTGGGTGTGGCAGTGATGCCGTAAGGGGGNGTTATCTGTGTAACTGATTTGGAGTGGAGTCACTCTGCTGGTCAGAATATGCCTCCATGGCCATAGCACCATGTGCTCCTATACTGGCTTATTATAGTGCTGGCCAATCTGGAGCCAGTCTCTGTGGACTTTTACTATGTTCTTGACTGCTCTCAACACATACCAAAGCATAACCTCTAAAATATGCATGTTTTATCCTCAGTCTCTCTGTGGTAATCTCTCTGGCCCACCCACAGTCTACTGTGCTTGCTTGAACAGGATTTGAAAGTGATGTGGAGCAATATTCTTCCCTTCCACAATATTCTTTCCTTCCACAAAGCAAAGAAAAAGGCCTACCTTCTTTTGGTTAGTGGAAGGAGAGGAAGTCATCTACTCAGCTGGAGTCTTGAGCCACCACACAAAATCTCTGCTCTAAGGAGTGCAGCTTACTCAGGGGAGTGCCGCCTTCATGGATGACTGCTGTGCCAGAACTGTCAAACTGCAAAAAAAGGTCAAAATGCAAAAACTCCTCCTTATTGCTAGTAGGCTTGTCTGGTTCTGCAGTCATTCTGCTGGAATGACTCATCTCACCTGACTCAAGCCATTTAGGATCTAGGTATAAACTAGGTATCTAGACTCTGACTATAGTTAGAGGACAGACTTGGGTACCTCACAGTGACGATTCATCTCTCCAAAAGTGTACGTTTAAAATGTATGGAATATACTCTGGAAATGCCTATTATACCTCATTAACCACAAAGAGTGACTAAGTAAGTAGCTGTAGAATCCCTATTTAGTGGGGAAAAGTAATCCCCACCAGTAAAAAAAGTTCTGTGACTTCAGCTTTGCAAAATATTATGATGGGATTAGATACAACTCCAACCACCTTGTATCATCCAAAAGTTGTACTGGGCTGGTGCTGAGGGAAGGATGAAGATTGTTGTCCTCCTCTAGTATGAAGGTACACGACATACAGGCTGATACAAATGACATCTGTGTATTTGATTCCCCAAAATCTCTCCCTTAAACAAAAATTATCTTGATAAATACAGATGGTTGTGATTTGAAATTCCCAGTGCTACATACACTTCAGAGAAGCCATTCTACTCTCTCAGCAGTGTCACAGTAAAGTGTCAAAGTTTATGTTCACTTTAGGGTACTTGAATGAAAAAAAGACAATGCACAATTTGAGATAATCCCAGAAAACACCAACAAAAAGAATCATATTTAAGACATGTCCAATGGGAAAACTGAAAGCTGTGGAAGATATGCATGCGTGTTTGCATCTGCCTGTGTTACCTAGCAAATATGCCATATTAACAGCAACATTAACATAAGACTTTTTAGAATACTTCTAGACATGTCAGGGCTTTATCAACAGAAGGCTGGAAAGTGTTACTATAAATTTCTTTACTTTTTTTTTTTTTTTAAATTAGGCAATTTGGAGAGATTATTATAATTCTCTCTAGGTCTCATTGAGTTCTTTTAGAGTGTCTATTCACACGTTTGTTTATGAGTCATAATAAACACGGCAACTAACCTAGTTCCTGTGCAGGAATGTGGCTGTGTTTTACATGTTATTTAAACACATATATCATATACTAGGAAATTAGTACTTTTCTCTTGTTCTTATGCTGTTTCACTCTCCTGTTCCTGATTCTTGCCTAAATCAAGAGTACTAGGCAAGCCGATTTTGAGACATAGAAATGGTCAGGAAAGCTTAACTAACAAGAAATATGTGTGTTGCACATATTGTTCTGTGATTTATTTCATTGACTTGATTGATTTCAGAGTAAAAAATAATTGTTTACTAAATAAGTAAAAGATCACATAAGGAGAGGATTATCAAGTGCTTTCTGATTTACTCACAGTAAACAACATAGAATTATTACGTCTGCCACACTGAAACTAAAGTCGTGTAATTTTCTTGTTTTTTTCTTGACAATTCTTCACTAACTTAAGAAGTTAAAAGCAGAAACTAGCCTGGTAGAAGAAATTAGATCATGGGCTCTAGGGAATAACTTTGATCTCAGTTAGCAAAAGTGACTATTTCCATGAAATTGTGTAGTTGCAGATGTTATCATTTTCTCTGGTCATTTTGTCATAGCTGCAAAAGGCTAAGGGCATTAGCAAAACAAGGTTTTTAGGTAGAGATAATATTTGAGGTTTTTTTTCTGATTCACTTTGAAGTGTTGCAGTTTATTGAGACCAGTGTAGTAAGCTCTTGCTATGATCAGTGAGACTTAAGCAGTCAATTATTAAAGATCCAAAACTTGACTCTCAAAATTTCTAGTATTTGCACAAATGAATCACTGAGCTGATGAAAAAAAGAGACCAGAGGTGGAAAAGAGACAAATTAGCTGTTGTATATGCTGGTGTTTACAGAAGTCAAGATGAATGTGTGAACTCATCTTGTTAACATCATGGATTCAAAGAATATTTAATATTTTAGTTATTAGTGCAAAAGGAAAGAACTTCACCGAAGGAGGACCCTGTCTCATGAAAACTGCTTTCTGCACATTCCCTAGGGGAAAGTTTCAACTCCTTCATTTCTGCACCCTGACTATTCACACAACATAAACATCATTTTTCAAAACTCAGATAGAGTTCTTGGGACAGTTTATTAGAATCTGCTTCCAAAAATATACAATATTTGCCTCCCTCAACATAATCTTCCTTCATTATCTTTCTTGGCAATGCAACATCCAGGACACCACCAATTTTCTCAGTAGCATGTTATAAGACTGTCTGATGGTTGTGACAGAGCTCTGGCACTAGGTCAGTTGCTTTGAACTGAAACACTGCACAAAAAATAATAAAATGATAGGTTTGGTGCTATGCAATGCATTTGTCTGTCTCAGAGGGTAGTAGTTTGGGAATGCAATTATTCATTACCACTGGGCCAGAAAGTCCTGGGGCAGAAGCATTCAGAAATACAGGTGCAGATAACGCTATAGGGGACTGCCAAAAGGAATAAACATGATTCTACAGCCCCTGACTGATCTGGTCCTATGTTTGGCCTCTAAGAATGCCTCCAGGCACTGGATGCCTGATACATCCAGTTTAAGAAATCTGCTTAGGCTTAGGAATGTCCAAATGCTTGTCCAAGTATATCAAGAATCAGTTGAATTTAAGCCATTAAAAAGTAGTTTATTCATTGTGATTCTAATTGATTATCTCTTGATACACTCACAAAACCTATAATATTAGTTGGGTCACTGAGTCATCACTCCCCAGACCTCCTCTACCATTGCCTCCTAACTCTCATCAGCCAAATGAGCAGAAAGGAAGCCTGGGAGATGGGCAGCAATTCTATTTCCCACCATCCTAGTCAACAGTACTCCACCTCATTCTGGCCAAGCAGAGAAGGTCTTACTTGCAGGTTATGCAAGTGTGGCAGAAAAAATGATGCGTATTGGACTTTTCGCTATGGAAGAACCCTTCACATGGGTTAAACCTTTGGGACTTCTTTTCAAGAATGAAGGAGATTGGCCCTTTCTCAGGAAGAGGTTAGCATGACGATGTGCTCTTCTGAGTTCTAGCTTTGTTTTGGTCAACTGTGGGCCACAGAGCTAAATAGGAGATTGTGGGCATCAACCCACCTACCCCTATGAGAAACTGCATAATATGCTCCCATTTGGATTGGATTTACCTTAATTAAAATATTCCATCTTGATCTAAGGGAATGAAGAATCCACTATAACCCCTGGCAAACTGTTTGGTTAATCAGTTAGCCACTCCATGAATCATGTTCACATGATTTTAATTTTAATTTGTTTGGCTTCAAATTCCAAATGTTGAATTTTATTATACTGTTACCTGGATTGACCAGAAAATCCACCTATAAAAATATTATTCATTATGTTGATTCTTACAGAGATGAATCATAAGTTTATCTTAAAAAAGTTAAAGATAGTACCCAAATTTTTCACTGAAAAGAAAAACCTTGATTTTCTTCTAGCTCTTCTTTAAAGACAGACCAGTTCAATGTCCTCCCTCCACTCTATTTTCCAGAATCATATCAATTATCCTCAATACAGTTACACCAATTACAATTGCGCACAATTACAGACAGAGAGATAAGGTAACAAATACAATGTGCTCATGACTTGAGCATTTTTCTTTTAAGCTTCCACAGACTGTGCTAATCCCTTCTCTAAAAAACCATGAGCGTATAATTCCCAGCTCTCAGAAAGGCACCCTAACCATCTTTTATGTGATACAGTTCCTTCCAAGAAGAGTGGAAGGGAAAGTAGGGAGTATAGTTTATAATTATATTTGTATCGTGTTCCAGTTTAACTAGTAGCAGCACTAGTCACAGGACTCTGGCACTATCACCTAAGCCTACAATGCATATTAAGTTTTGTTAAATGAAGTGGGGATGGGAGTCCATATCTCTTCCACATATGGTGCTCTAAGTGCTACCCTTGTAGACTCATGATCATTTTCATTCAGCATCTCTACCAATTGAAATAGCCTTCAGTTACCAGGAGCTGGATGCACTTTGGTCCATGTTCCTAATGTAAAAATCATTTTGGTGTTACTGTCCAAGAGAAAGTTTGTTTGTATTGGATTTTTTATGTGTGTGTGTCCTGGTTTGGACACTAGGAGGCGTAATAGTGACAAGAAAATGCAATAGAAAAAACAAGAACAAACCCACAAGGGTTTATTTTACACACACAGAAAAACCGATAATAAAATGCAAAGATAGACAAATTGAGCTCCTCCGAGGCTGGCTGCTGGTGTGAGGAAGGAAGCTAGGATGGTGCTGGGTTTTCACTGAGGTTTCCTGAAAAACAGGGACAATTAAAGGAAACCAGGGGGACCCCAGAGGGAAGAAATACCACAGCTGATGAAATGATGTGGTCTTCAGCCCTTGCGCTGCCTCTGCTGCCACTGGAGCTGCAATGCCACTCGTGCTGCTGGAACAAAGATGAGCAGGGATGCTACTCCACTGACCAATGAGCCCTGAAAGAGAAAGATGGCCTCCAGGATTGCTATTTTATAGAGCCAATCCCGCGTGATCTCGGAGTCCCTCCCACCCACAGGTCACCTCCAGATTGGCTAAATGGCACCCAGGAACCACCCCCTGTGAGATCTTGCCACGAGGCAACATGGCAGCACTTCCCATCAGACGGCCATGTGGCCAGGGCCCGAGGGGGCATGGGGGCCACCCGTGGGCACCACAAGGCACTCTGGGGGCCCTGAGCAGTGCCACTGGGCTGCCCTCACCCTGTGCTAGCAGCAGCCACTTGTGGCGGGGTGGTTCCCCCGCTGCGAGGGCTGCCAACAACTATGTTCGGCACTGCATTTCATGAGCACGGGAAACCCACTGCGTATGCACACAGCGCCGGGAGCAGTCAAGCCGAAATTTGCTGGCATTCGGCAGCCGTCACCCGCCGCCGCTGGCAACTGGGGCTGCACCGCACTTGCTGCACCGCTGCCATGCCAGTGGACTGGTAGGGGAGGCGTTGGGCACTCCCACCGCTGCTGGCTGTGGCAGCTGCGGGCGAACTGATGGGGGACAGCCCTGGGCCGCCACATGTCCCAGGGACAGAGCTTGCCCACGGCACGGGGCAGCTCTCCAGCTCAGCACTGGCAGCCGCAGGCCTGTCCGGTCCTGTCCCCACAGTGGTACTTGCTGCTGCTGTGCGAACTGGAGACGGAGTGTGGCAACTGCACCTTGCCACTCTGCTTGCCTGTCTTGTTTTTATAAACATACAAAAGGTAAGGTTTAAAATACCACATCCCCCTTTCCCCAAAAAAAGTCCCTAAAAACTTTCAAAACCCCCCCAACACCCCCCATCCCCCAGAAGAGAAGAGGAAAAAAATGGAGAAAAGGGAAAACAGGTTTTAACTTCAAGAACTTCATTTCACCCCATAACAGTGTGCAAATACTAGAGTGAGTGAAATGGGAAAAAAAAAGGAAGATACGCGAATAGAAAATTGCACTTAGAGTGAAAACCTGAAGTAACCCACTAAGATCAGCTTTGGTAGTTGCAGGCACTTGAAAATATCTACAACATATATAGCAACTGAATTTTGCTTATCATTTATTGAAGCGAAAGAGTACTACTTAGAGGGTCAAGTAAAGAGATTTTGACAGAGTCTTCAGGAAACTGTAGATGCATTGAAGCTTTGCCATTTCTATATGATTAGGAGTCAGAGAAAATTGTCTCTTTTTTCTTGGTAGATCCTGTAAATATGAGGTAATGTCAATTCTTTAAAGCTGCGCACAAATTCTCATGCAGATCTGGATCAACAGATACCAGAATTATCCTAAACATGGGGGGAAAGAGCAGGATCTCACAGGATGCCAGTTTCTTGCCTGCCTAGCTTGGTTCTTGCCTGTTGTTTTCAGCAAATACCTCAGGTGCACTAGCAGGGATATCAACTGGATTTGACCTTTGCATCTTTCTACCTGAGAGGTAAGTCTCCTAGCACAGCATGTACACAGTACAAGGCAAAACACTGAAGAAATTAGACTGTTCATAATTTTTTCTATTCCAGAACACAGGCATTACCACTCTTTCAATTTCCCAAATGCAGTGTGGTTTTAGATTTATAGAAAAATGGATTTTATGCTCACTTTGAATACGTGTTTTCTAAAACAAAGATTCAGCTTCATCTTGTCTCTGTCAGAGCTGTAGCTCCAGACAAGAAATTGTTCAGAGTGATAACACCGAAGGACAGACCTCTAAGAAATCTGTTTTAATAATAAGCACTCTGAAGCCAGGAATTAAAAAAGTCTACATAACAAACCTCCAAAGAGAGTGTATATAATCAGTGTACTTTACTAAATCTGTACTGTGTGGTAAGTATAGAAAGGGTCTGAACTTTTTCAATTATGAAGGTCAATTCCTATCTGATTTTGCAATAATGATAATGCAGACATACAAAATCTCTGATAAAAAAGCCTTCGCACAATTCTATACCAGTAAATTTATTCCAGAGTTATTAAAAACAAAATAAGGAATTAAACATTACAAGAGCTAGTTAGTCTTTACATCAGTTGATAATAAGATGTCCCAGGTACATTCCAAGTCCAGGGCAAAGTATGAATATCTCAACAAATGACATAAAAATGCTTTATAGAACTAAGTGTGTCACTTCTGAGAGCTTGTCTCAGGGCCAAAAGTGAGAGCTGTGTGTCCCATCCTAAAAACCCAGACCCAGGGCTAAAAAGGTCTTTTTTCTCCTCTAAAAAGTCACAAAATATCAAGCTGCTATTGAATGTTGACTGACTCCATAACAGAATTTTATAAAAGAAAATAAAATTGTTACAGAAGAGAGACTTGTAGAAAATTAGTATATGAAGGGAAAAAAACCCCTCGTTATGTACCAAGAGGAATATTTTAGGCCATCTTTTTTGAATATTCACAATAAATTTTGTTTGTGATGGATTACAGGAGAGATTTCAGTGTACAGATTGGTTTCTCATATGACTCTGCAATTAATCACATTATTACCTCCTTTACATAGCATCCATGTACCAAAATACTGTTGTTCTTCTGCTAAGCATCACCCGATTTCTAGGCCCTGTGATTTCGAGAGGAAACAAGTAGCATGCTTCTTGCCTAAGTTCTTAAATCACATATGTAACAGTATCATACATTTCTCCAGATTAATTGCCACTCCCTCGGAACATAGATGAGCATGACCAAGTCACAGCCAGAATAATGTTCCATGAGCTCAGCTAAAAGCAACTCCTGGCTTCAGGTGGTGCCTCTGCCTCCATGAATAATACTTCTGTATTATTAAGTGTAAGAAAACCTTCTCCTCTTGATCCCTTACTTTCCCATTCACTCAGTACCACTACCAAACTGGCAGAGCGATTGCCTGCTGCTCACCCACATTACTCTGTGAAAGCCCTTGTGATAGTGCCATCTAGTGTCACCTGCCTCAAAGATACACCTAAACCCCCCGTCTCGTCCCACACTGAGCATTCCAAAAGTCCCTGAATGTGCTCCTTACTGCATCGTGCAAATTACAAAGACAATTTGTACCCATGGAGCACAAGGATAAATGAATACATTGATGTTTTCTTCAAGTTTCCCCGTGGATGATCTCTTCTCAATCCTAGATATTGTGGGTTGAAAATGAAAGTTCCCTCAGCTAAAACCATTTTCCCCTTCCCCCATCTTCCTCCTCTCTTTTTAGGGACGGGGAAAGGGCTTTTTGGAGGGTTTTTTTAGGTTTTTGGGAGGGGAGGGAGAACGGGGCTGTTTTAAACTGTCTTTCCTGTGTGTTTGAAGTGGGTTGCCATAGCAATGGCGGTGAGTACGGGCAGGGATGGAACCTTCCCGTCCCAACGCAACCCGCAGCCTGCGCACGCGGCCCTGCCTTCCCCGTTCCCGGGCTGGTTCCCGCTGCGCGGCTGCGCCCAGGCGCGGTGCTGTCAGCGGCACAGGAGCCGGCGGGCACAGTGCAGACCTGAGTCCCGGCTGTGGCGGGGGTGCGCCCGTCGTGGCCCGGCAGTTTTCCTGGCACGGCGGGTGGGGGTGCCCCCATCCTGTCTTCGGGTCCCAGCGGCGGCGCTCCGCTGAGCGCCGACAGTTCTGCAGGAGTGGCAGGTGCGGTGCTTCCCCCGGCCCACTTTGCGGGTGCGGCTCCGTTGCCACAGACACCGGCGGCTGCCAGTGTTGCCGGGCACCAGCCGGTCCCGGCTCGAGCCTGGCTCGGCGCTGCGCACATGCATGGTGAGTCTCCTGCGTGCATGGGGTAGAATGGGGCTATCGGTGGCCCTCTCACAGCCAAGGGGCTGCCATGGCAAGGGGCCAGGGCTGGCGTGAGTCGGGGCAGCCTGGTGGCAGTACTGGGACCCCCCGGGATGCTGAGCAGGGCCATGAGAGACCCACGCCCCCAGCCCGGGGTGGGCCACGTGGTGCCGTGCCGCCATTTTTGCTTGTAGC